>APFE031014475.1:27935-68844 GCA_000404065.3 Pinus taeda
TATGGCATACAAATTGGAGCTTCCTGCAGCTTCTCGATTGCACCCAGTTTTCCATGTTTCATGTTTAAAGAAGGTTATAGGCAACAAGCTCCCATTTCAAACAATATCGCTAGAACTTGATGAGGAAGGAAAAATCATATTGGAACCAGAAGCAGTCACAGAAACAAGAACTCGACAACTAAAAAATTGATCAATTTCGGAGTATCTTATCAAGTGGAAGAACTTATCCGCTGAAGATTCCACGTGGGAGGATGAAAATTTTATACAGAAGCATCCAAAACTACTCAAGCATTGAGGGCAACACTTTTTTTGAAGGACAGGGGCATGTTGGGTCCCTATAATACTAGTGATTACCCCATTACCATTGTAGTTGCATCCCTTATTAATATTGTTGTGCCCCTATTATCCCCATATTGTTATTACTGTGCCCCATAGAATCCCTCTATTGTTATTGTTGTAGATTTATATTATTATTGTTAGGTTGGCTGGGTTATATTGTGACTCCTTAGACTCCTATATATAGAAAGGACGTTTTTTTCTTTTGAATCATCCCAGAATTGTTCATTTATGTAATGTAAAGGAGGTTGCCCCCTCGAAGAGGCTGAATTTTAAGGCGTTGATCTATCTTTTCTATATTTTTCTTGATCTGGTTTCATAACATAATTTGTGGATTCATATGATTCCTTTATCACCTTTTAAAAATTTAGGCTAAACGTGTTGAAACTTCATGGTCGAATGTGGTAAACAACACATTTCCCAACTAATAGTAGGAAAATTGTGTTATTCATCTATATAGAATGTAATTTTTCATTTTATGGGCATGGAATCTAGGGTTGTAAATGGTCTCATCTTATATCCAAACATTACCAAATCTTAGATCCATCCATTATCACTAAACTTTATTAAGCATGCCAACAATGCAATAATATTTTAGACTCAAAATAGAAACACGCACAAAGTATGTATTTTTTTTATATGGGGATTCTCTACAATCTATGAATAACCACTATCATCCTCCCTCAATTCTCACTACACGGATGGGACAATTGGTAGCAAAAGGTACTTGGAAATGCATGCAACATGAAACTGGTTTATGGTAACTTGTACCACACTATACATAGCTATGCAAATAGTTTCCTTCCAATATGTTTGATGATTCAATGTGTTCACTGGGCCTCCTTGCTCGCCCATTATGAATAAACAACTTGTGAATTACTTAACGAATAAGGAACCTCAAGCTCCTTAGGCATTGGATTTATGGTCTTATTGACATAGAGAAAGCTCATATTTTTGGTTATTTTTGTTTTCCATACTCTCCACAATCTCATTTCTATTCCCTCTATAGTGTTGGAGCAGAGAGTTTCCTCCTTTATATTGCTTCTTTCCATCTTTATCTCTTGAGCACTTGGACTCTTCATTGGGTGTTTTCATCACCCTTTTCTCTAGATTGTCGAATCCCTTACTCATGGAGCTTATATTTGTTTTTCCTTCATTTTCATTTCAAAATATTGGTCACCCAGTCCTCACCTATGTTGTTTAACCCTTACACTCAATTTTCAAGGCTACTCATCCTCTTAGTTTCTTCTTCATTCTTTCTCACTCAAACTCCCCTTTGGTCACCCTTATTTTACTTTAGTCTTTTTCCTCTAGTTAAAAACTTCCCCCAAAAACCTCTCTTTTCTTCTTCCACCTCCATTTTAATGACATCCTACCACCTTGAAACAATGTATCTATAGTCAACACTATAATGAGTACGGCTATACTTGGATCATACCAGCATGGAATATCCAGGTCTGGTAGCAGTGGTCCATCCCAAACCTGTGCTCATACCAATGCTAACAATTATGATGCCACTACTAGGAGCAGATGCCTCTAGTTTACAAAAATTAATTAATATAGCAAAGAAAGAATTAACAGTTGAAAGATAACTTTTGCAAGATAAAGAAATTATAGAAAATGTGGGTCATCAAATTCCTAATACAAGAACCTGTTGGGAATCACGATTGTTGTTAGACCATAACCTGCAAGTGTTAGTCAACGATCACATCGCCAGAGATAAGGATCCACAAGAGGAGGTTATTCTATGTCGTGAAACACGCGAGGAGCGTTGGTTTCTCCAATGTCCAACATTCTCCCCCCAATGTGAGCCAAGTGTGTATCGAACTCATGACCTACTCTGATACCACTTGTTGGGAATCATTATTGTCATTAGACCAAAACTCGCAGGTCTTAGTCAACAATCTCATCGCCAGAGATAAGGATCCACGAGAGGTGGTTAGTCCATGTCACAATACACATGCAGAGTGTTGGTTTATCCAATTTCCATCAGAACAAATACGAAAATACATAATATATATATTAAGGTTGTGTATTTATATTGGAAAATGAATAAAATTAGGGGTAAACTTTTCGTGGAAAGGAGTGAGGCTTAGTAGGAAATATTTTCGTGCATCAATTCTCTCCAACTTCAAGTGAAAAAAAGGATCACAGAGTCACTCATCTTGCTAAGAAGGTTTCTAATCTAGAGCTCCCTAAGTTTGAATAAAAAGAGGATCATTTAGTGAAAGAAAAGATGGACTTTCCCTCTGGATACTCATGTTGAGAATTTACTTTTTTTTTTCTACTGTTCCTCAATATTGAATCTATTAAACAGTTTAATTTGGCATTAAGGATAGATAGTAAGAACCTAGATAGTAGCAGACATGTGGCTCTTATTTTTAGTATTATTTCAGAAAAATATATTTGTTTGGACAAAGAAAATGCTCTTATGCTACTAGTATGGTTTCCCAAGTGGTAGGATAGTAGCCAAGCATATGCACTTTTTCCTTATGATTTAAATGAAATATAATTTTATAGAGAAGCTTACAAAAAAACAAATGGAATCACCTATAATTAGACCCTAGTATTACAACAAACTCAAGTTAATTAGTTGTAAGCATAAATTTGTGATTATTTCTAAAGGAATTTTCTATAGTAATGTACAGAGGAAGGTATACATAGTACATGTTCCTATTGTAATTATTTTGAAGTTCAAATATTGAAGAGGAAAACCACTTGTAACTAAAGGTAATCATTTGAACTATTTTAGATGAATGATGGGATCACTTATATTGAACATGAGAGTAGATCACATATGTGAAAGGGAATCTATTCATCTAATATTAGTGGTGATCATATTAAATAATCCTTTTATTCCTTGTCAACTAAAAGAAACACACTGATTAGTCCCTGTCGAGCCAAGACTCTAGTGTTAGATTGATCACTAGATGTTAATTCATCTTTGACCATAAATTCTTCTATAATCCCTAATGTATAAGATACAGAATGAAATTTTATTTTTATATATATATTAAAAAAAAAAAAAATTCTTTTGAATCTCATTGGACAATAAGATTAAAGTTTTATTGCAGACTTCACTCTTTCCAATACATATTTTCCATTAAAAACCTTAGGTTACCTGAGATTTGATTTTTATCAATTTTAATACTATACATTATAGTTTTAGTGTTTCTTCGTTTCAGATAATATATCTAACGTTTTAAGTTGTACGTATACTTTTTGGATATGTAAACATTAATTAACAATTAATTGCTTTGACATCAAGACAACATTGTGGTCTCCACCACCTTCAACATCTCCAAACTACTAATTGGGAAAGTCTTACATAATCTAAGATTGACTAACATCCAAACCACAATATATTCTAGTCTAGATCAAGATTTGAATTACTTAGATAAAGGAGCAATAAATCACAATTATTGTTGGAGGATTCACATTGATGTTAGTCAAATTATAAGTCATTCAAACAACTCTATATAAAAAAACAATTACTAAACAAATTTGTGTGTCTCTTTATTCCATGTATCAAGAAAAATAATAATTTGTGTTTGCAAATTTCTATGGTGAATTAAATTTTAGGAATAGGTTTCTGAAGTTGTATCCATAGTATTCATTTTTTTATCAACATTTCAAGTCTTGATGATTGGTCCTAGTCTAGACTCGAAATGTCAATTAAAAGTGAATGTTATGGATAAAAATCTGGAAACATATTCCTCAATAATAATAATAATTAAATTATAATCAAATAAATTTATCTCACTTTTTACTCTATAGAAAGAAGAAGAAAAAAAAAAACTTAATAATCAATGTCTCTTCCTTCCCAATTTAATAAATTTTTCTTTTGTTAAGGAAAAAAATTTAGCATATATATACTTAGTTTACACTTTTCCCATTACATCCCTTCTTATTATAAATCAATTTATTGATCTAAGCATAGTAGTGATTTTAGCTTGCAAGTTAAAATACTTTGTCAACGGATTTAGGAAAGTAGTAATGATTTAAACTTGCATAATTAAAATACTTTTTCAAGCATTTACTAATACTAGAGGAAAATTTTTAAAACTCAATGCACTTGTTTAGTATAAGATAATATCTTATAACTTACCTTCAATCATTCGAAAATATTATAGCAAAACTGATAGGTACAAGAAATATGGAAATCTATTCAATAGAAATTAGATGAAGATAATGAGATAGTAACTTTCCTTTCCTATGAAATCATGTTTGTATACAATTCTAACTAGATTGCATGGAACATTATCATGGCTAGTTACAATTTGTTATGCAACCAGCTCACAAAATAGATGAAAATATAGCTCGACGACTTAAAAATTAGCCTCTTTGAGTGGGAAACCTCCTTTACATTACATAAATGAACAATTATTGGATGATACAAACAAATATACCTCCTTGATATATATAGGAGTCTAAGGGTGTTGGAAATAATACTGAGAGGGGGGGATGGGGTTGAATTAGTATTAGCAAATCAAACACTTTTTCATTTCCATATCCAAATTCATATACGTGACTTCAGTTAAGGAAAACCACATGTATATGCAACTGTGTGTAATGCAACAGGCGTGTATCCAGTAAACTTATGATTCAATTAGTTTATCCTTAATGAGTGCATCAGAACATTATTAACCATATGAATAGTAAACAAGAGCAGTAAAGCAGAATAGATCATCACACATAAGCAACACACATGAACACCAAGATGTAAGGTGGAAACCCAATGTGGGTGAAAACCACCTGCTGCAATTCATCTCTATCTTCTTTTAGAAACTTCTTTTTACAATATTTCTGTAATGGAGCAATCTTATAGCAGTATGCAGGCTTCAACCTATAGAAGGCTACAACCTTCTCTCATTTTCCAGTTTCTATTGGAAGGGATCTACAACCCACTTAGCTCTTATACTAGCCAATCCATTTACTAGTACGTAGGCGCCGACCTACTGAAGGCTCCAACCTTCACTCGTTTTCCAGCTGCTACTAGAAGGGAGCTCCAACCCCCTGGCTCTTGTACTAGCCGATATGTTTACCAGTACATAGGCGCCGGCCTACAAAACTCTATGATCTTCTTTCTTCCTCTAGGGACCACGTTTCATAAATTTTCATACTGGATACTCCTGAAGCACAACACCATAATCTGAAGGCCATGTTTCATCCAATTTTCATACTGGACTCATCAACATCATTGAAGCACAAAACTAATCATCACTGCAATAGACCCATCAACTACACATGCATCATCAATCTCTAAATCACCCAATACTGAAACACTGAAACCCTGTCAACAACAAAGTCACCAGAACATAGAACATACAATACAACTCTGCAATAATAACCAGATCCAACTGCAACTTCAAATATCATATCTCATAATGTATACACTAGTATGATGAACCAAACCGGTGTACATATGCGCTTTTACCAAAGCCAACCCGCGTACAGATATTCCAAGCCTTATGATCCCGATTTATCATCCATCATCAACCACATAGATGCATCCTTGATTCAAATCAAGCTAAGCATCACAAACCCATAACCCGCATACTAGATTTCAAACTTCATTAGATATTCAATTCTTGCACCTTTGCACCCCCCTTGGCCTAATGATCTTCTCCTTATATAGGTTTAGGCCTTTCTCAATACCATGGTCCAAAACCATGTAGAACCAATACCTTGTACCCAATACCTAGGGTCAACACTTCGGACCAAATACCATAGACCAATACCAAAATACCATGGACCAAATACCACAGACCAAAACTCAGTTTTCCAACATTTACACGCTTTTCCTTCTATGAACATGTGTGTGTACGTATACGTGCCTTTTGTTCTGCTCATCTGCATGTATACGCACTTTCATCAAGGTTAACCTGTGTATACCTCTCTCTTGACCTGTTGTACTATGATCTATCATTTGATTGAGTTGCCACCTGTATCATACTTCTGAGTGATTTTCCATCAAGGACAACACATGTATCATAATGCCAAGAAGAAGAAAAAAAAAAACTTAATAATCAATGTCTCTTCCTTCCCAATTTAATAAATTTTTCTTTTGTTAAGGAACAAATTTTAGCATATATATACTTAGTTTACTCTTTTCCCATTGCATCCCTTCTTATTATAAATCAATTTATTGATCTAAGCATAGTAGTGATTTTATCTTGCAAGTTAAAATACTTTGTCAACAGATTTAGGAAAGTAGTAATGATTTAAACTTGCATAATTAAAATACTTTTTCAAGCATTTACTAATACTAAAGGAAAATTTTTAAAACTCAATGCACTTGTAATAGTATAAGACAATATCTTATAACTTACCTTCAATCATTCGAAAATATTATAGCAAAACTGATAGGTACAAGAAATATGGAAATCTATTCAATAGAAATTAGATGAAGATAATGAGATAGTAACTTTCCTTTCCTATGAAATCATGTTTGTATACAATTCTAACTAGATTGCATGGAACGTTATCGTGGCTAGTTACAATTTTTTATGCAACCATCTCACAAAATAGATGAAAATATAGATCGACAACTTAAAAATTAGCCTCTTCGAGGGGGAAACCTCTACATTACATAAATGAACAATTATTGGATGATATAAACAAATATACCTCCTCGATATATATAGGAGTCTAAGGGGTCACAAAATAATTATAGCCTACATAATAATAATAATAATGTAAGGACACAACAATAACAATAGTAGGCTTCTATGGGCCATAACAACAACAATATGGGGGCTACATGGGCACAAAAATAACATTAGGGGGATGCACTAATAATAACAATAAAAGGGAAACGCTAGTATTATAGGGACCTAACATTCCCCTCTCCTTCAAAAGAATGTTGTCCTCAATTCTTGAGTAGTTCTGGATGCTTTTGTATAAAATTCTCATCCTCCCACGTGGAATATTCAGCAGGTAAGTTCTTCCACTTAATGAGATACTCTGTAATTGATCTATTTTGTATCTATCAGGTTCTTATTTCTGTGATTTCTTCAAGCTCCAATATGATTTTTCCTTCTTCATCAATTTATGGAAATATTGTTTGAACTAGGAGCTTATCACCTATAACCTTCTTTAAGCGTGAAACATGGAAAATTGGGTGTGCTTAGGAAGATGTAAGCAGCTCCAATTTGTATTTCATAGTACCAATATTTTGCAACACCTTGTAAGGACCATAGTACTTAGGTGATATTTTATTATCCTTCTTAGCTTGCTTGAGGGACATTTGTTTGTATGGTTGTAGTCGTAAAAATGCTCATTTGCCTACATCAAAAATTATTTCACTGCAATGTTGATCATCTTGTTGTTTCATTTGATTATGTGCATGAGTGTGGTTATCCTTTAAGAGTTGTAGAATTTGTTTTTGATGTTAAATGTGATCTTCCACTACTTGAACCTTAGAATTTTCCCTTAATGATGATGTGATGGATGGTGGATGATATCCATAAAGTGCCATAATTGGGGTCATTTTTGTTGCAGTATGGAAGGAAGTGTTATACCACCATTCAGCTAGAGGTAACCACTTGACCCATTATGCTTCTTTATCATATACAAAGCAACAAAGATAACCTTAAAAACATTTGTTCATTATCTTAGTTTTCCCTTCATATTGAGGATGATAAGATGAGCTATGAGCTAATTTAGTACATGGTTACTCCTTGCGAGAGAAAAAATTGTTGCACTTGGTCTCGTAATTATAATATATAATGTTGCATTTCTTCCTCTTATTCATGCATCATAGAAGAGCTTTCTAGTTTCTTACTAGTTGTGTTCATTCTTTTGTTTTGAGGCATTTTGGAATCAAATAATGATATCTATGCTTCTATATTCCCTTTGACTCACTTCAGACTGATTTTTCAAACAAAAGTTATACAAATTTTAAAAAAAGTACATACCTTTTTCTTGTTTTTTAGGAGCTCCATATTGAAACTATTATATCTTTGTAATTTTAGATCAACAAGGTTTGACATTTTGTCTTTTGGTAGCCCTATGAGTCTTCTTTCCAACCCCACAAGTCTAACTAATATTGGATTCTTCAAGAAAGATTTATTTCCAATATCATACGATGACCTAATTATATTATAGTTCAGTAGAGCAAACTTGTACAGAGTACCACATGTTACTGTTTTGACCTTCAGCCCTAAAAATGATACAAAAAAACTAAAGTTTGTGCATTTTCAGCCACTTTTTATGGAATTTAAATCTGATTCTCGGAGAGAAAGTTATGATGATTTTCCCTATGTCACTAGTTTGAGATTGAATTCTAGAGCCTGCAAAAACTCTAACTTCCTCGGATCATATCTCTGAAAATTTACGGAAAGAAGATCTGAAATTTGTACACAAATTTCACCAATATTTCGGCTCCACGTGGTTTTAATTTTAGCTTTTGAATCCTTGTATTAGCAAAAATTCCAAGATGACCTGTTTGAAGAAGCGAAACCCTAGAATTCAAAACTCTAATAACAAATGTTATGCAACCAACTCACAAAATAGAAGAAGAAGTAGTGTTATGAGGATAAATCCCTCTTGCGAACAAGAGCGATCTCCCTGGATCCTTGATAGAAACTAGAAACAAACAGACAATTTAAATAACTCTTTCCCTAAGTTGGAATTGTTTGAATTGTAAGTATTAAAGCTAATAGATGATCTTCTTATCTATTTCGCGAAATGCTCGATGAATATCCCTTGTTGTGACTTGATGCAATTCCTCAATGCTTGATGAGGTCTGCAACCATAAACAAGAAAAAGATCAAAAGCATATGTGATATAATAATTTGAACAAACTTAACCTAATGATCAAGGATATTAAGAATTGAATTTGTCTTAATAAACACTTTAAACAATTATAAACCCTTCATCATTCCAATAAGACAATTCAATGGGGAAAAGCGTTCATTTATATTAATTAAAGATAAAGAAGAGCCTTACAACCTTCGCCTTGATGTTGTGAGGTTCCTCCCAAATGCCTTCAATATCCTCCTTAGATGATAAGTTTCCCAATCTCAAACTAGCAGCATAAGATAAATCTTCTTTCAGTTCTGACCTCTTCAATCCCTCTACCCTCTAGTCATTTTATAAGCTAAGAGGAAGAAGTTTCATATCCAAAAGAGGAGGGTGAGATCCCTAATTGAGGTATTATGTTTCCTTGAGCAAAGGGATTAAGATGCATCATCTGAGGGTTATAGCTCGAATAGTCATCGTCTAGAAGCATTCAATTGGGAAATATTCGACCAACTATGTCTCTAGAGTGTACATTTTATTTCTAATTTTTTTTATTCACCTACGCAATCTATACTAGTAGACAGAGCACGGTTATGTGCTCTTATCAGATTTAATTCTAGCAAATGTATAGAATATCTAGGAAAATCAGCAAAGGTGATACTTGATGAGGTGTGACAGCTATTTTTCCCAAATTTCCCATCTTCTTCAAGATATTTTTGGTTGTTTGACTTCTAAGGGAGTTCAATCAAACATGTTCACGGATGGTAAAAAGACACAAAAAATGATCAAGTGTCATGGTGACAAATTGATGTGTAACAAATTTCCCCCTAAAGTGAAAAGTTTGTGAAATAAGTTTTAAAATATTGAAGTGCTTTATCATGCCAAGGATCAGATCAGAGACAATTGTTGGAAACCTACAGGGAACATTTAAGGATTACAATGCAAATGTATATAAATAATCATCATTGAGGTAGGCATTCCCATATTCAGAATAAAGCTAACTCAATGAATAAGTACAGAAAAACCAAAAATCATATAGATAGTAGACACAGTATGGACACAGCAATCTATCATGAATTTGTCTACATAATCATGAATACAAATATCCTCGCAACTTGGATTGATGAAACTAGATCCAGGGTGTTGATTTTCATTTTCCAATCCATAGTATGAATCTAACAGTGCGAGTGAATGTTTCAAAGTTGAACATGAAAGAGACCACTTGATTACCAGTCAATGATCTGAACTGTTAACAAGTGCAAGAGACACCACCGATAATGACAATGGTCCTCAAGATACTTCCAATACAATCTATGAAGTGAGAATAAGTGATTTGAAGTCGAACACTCATATAATTGTTTAATCAAAGGCCAATTATGAGAACCTGTCATTGAAGGTGAGAAACCTATCATTAAAGTATGCAGGCCTCAAGCCTTAAGGTACTAAATGTTTCTAGATCAACTTCCTAGATGAGCTGAAGACGATTAAGTGACTCGTCATAGGAAAACCCATGACACAAAACATAATGTTTAGCTTTTGAAAATAGTTTTCAAGGATAGGCTCAGGGATGGTTGATGCGATTGAAGGCTAAAATTTGCAAAGGAACTTGAACTAAGGTTGTACTTCTCTTGAACACATAATGACATGACAATTGACTTGGCAGCATTTGACTTAATGATAATACCCAAAACCATGAAGACTTTCAATGAGGTTTGATTAACTGTAAGACAAATGGATTTCCCAATCCGGACAAGAAATGTGACAGAGTGTCGTGTTCAAGAGCGAAATTTTTCCTTCATAATAAAATGTAAAATGGACACATTTTCCCAATTTCACCCCACCATTACTGGAAAGTACCTCTTTCTTTCTTACAATCTTGAGGAGGATAACATATGCTTTTACTATAAGCTCATCCTTCGGATGATTCCATTGAAGTATTTTGAATGAACCCTAAGAAGGAATGGTTCGGTCCAGTTATTCTTAATGAGTCTTATACTATTTAGTTTTTATGAGTCCAGTAAAGGAGTAACTCGATGTCATTTTCTTTTAAGAGTTTGAAAAAGACACAAAAAGGAAACTCATTCAGTTCTTTTACCATAAAATTTTAACAAGCTCAAAGAAAGTAAAGCTCAGTGTTTTTTAGTTTTAGGGAGTTAGAAGAAAAACATAATTAAACCCCATCAAGTTATTTTTCATAAATTTATTCCCTTAGATATGAAAAAAGGATAAAATATTACAAGAGAGAACTTTATTGACCATTTTTTATCAATGTATACCTTTTTGTAAATATCCTGGCTCAGTCCATAAAAAGGGTAAACTTATACTTAGTGGACGGTTGCTCATTTACTTTTACGAGTTCGAATAAACAAGTACTCGACAATATTTTCATTTTTTAAGAGTCTGAAAAGGGCTTAAAAGAGGGCTCTATGATTTTCACTTTTCATAATTTTTCAAGAGCATGAAAAGTGATAAAATTATGTTAATAGTCAAAATTATTTATTCTCGCTCTATAACCTATTCTGCACATTTAAACTCAATAAATTATTATAATTGCTCAAAAAATAATATGTATTTTTAGCTCAAAAACCCTATAAAAGTGGAAAAGTAAATTATTTCTCACCATTTGCATTTTTACCATTTGAGAACAGAAAAGGGAGCTTTTTACCACCAGACTTCCGGGACTATTTTGAGCTAATTGGCGAATGAAATCACAAACCGCTTCCTCCAGGTAGAAGATCTCTTCCTAATTAACCTTTTCATCCATTTAAATTTCAGTTTTAAGCTTTCAACCAATTTTTTGGGGTAAAATTTTGTAGAAAATTTCGCCCTTGTCCCTGCGCTGAGATTCTTTTATCAGGCTCGCGTATGGTGATAAATTTTTGCACATAGTAAATCATGGCTTGTGCAGATATCCTCCAGAAAATCCACACAACTATGCCATGTTTTTAAAACAGCAACAACGCAAGCACCAAGGTTTTTAAAAATAAAATATGTGAACCCAAAAAATCATGAGATAGACTTTAAAAAATATTCTAAGCTCTCTTAAATGGTCATTTCAGGTTTATTGATTGCTCAAAATGGGATGGAATGAAAGAGAGCATGGAGCCAATGATTTGGAAGCTTTGGAAAATCCATTCACCATGCAAGCGCTAAGATCTTGTGGTCTCCTGAAGTACTAGCTCATACCTAGGATGAAAGCTTGGGTAGATTTGATGACATGGATGGTAAGGACTTGGAATGTGCAAGAACAGCGTTTTGTGGTTGGAGATCATTGCATTACCATTGATGTCGATGACATCTATTTTTTGAATAGGCTTTCTCGTCGGGGAGTCGATATTTCATTATTTGGACATAAGACAAGAGGAGATACTACATATGGGTATCTACAACGTTTTTATGGGGGTGCACCACCCAAGGGTGGAAGGATTGATATTCAAACCATTAGACCCTTACCCCTGAGGACCATTAATTTCACTATTAGCAAGTTGTGTGGCAGTGATTCCCTTCATTTGGCCACATGGACACAAATGCAAACTGTCATGGAATTCTGGGAATCCATGGTATTAAATTGTTGCAAGGCAACGGTTATAGACATGAAGGGACAACTAACTAGATACAAGAATGGGAAACTAAAGAATTTCGGTTATGGCACCATTCTTATTTTTTTTTCCTTAGAGAGAATTCCACTTCTCTAGCCACAAAAAATCTTAGCAGATGAGGAAGGTCCCAAGGATCCATGTATACTGAGATGGGTTGCACTTATGGCACGTCATGGAGGCGATGACCCGGTGGTGAGATATACTCCTAAGTTTTTTTATTGGTTGGGCCAATAGATCATTTTGATCGATGATTTCCCATATGCAGGGATGGATTACAAAGTTGACCCTGATATCCCACTTCCAGCCGAAACTCAGTGGGGTGACCTGGGTGACAATTTCTCATTTCGACATGTTTTCAATTTTTTAATTTTCATGTATTTCTTGTCTTCAAAGGGTAATTATCTGAAATTCATGTGCATATGTGGGCCTAAACCGACCAACAGGGTTGAGGCGATTTGACAGACGAGGCGAGGAGACTATAACAGTTGTGGAAGCTAACCCATATGTAGTGGAGACTTTGGAAGAGCTGGAACACAACCTAGAGAGTTTGACTTTGGATATCCCAAAGACTGGGATGGATGACATCCCTCTCTGATATCAGAGACATGTTGTTGGGGTTCCAGGGCCACTTAGGAGATTACTGCGTTGAGTTACGCGTGCTATAGTTTGTTATCATGAGCATCATCATTCTTAGTTGCTCTAGTTTCTAAGACCACAATTTGATTTTTGGTGCCATCATATTCAAAAAATAAATACCACGAGGCCTCATGTCCTTGGATGACATATTTTTGTAGACACTTTTATACAAACTTTATTTCAATGAAAACTACTACTTTTACTTTAAATTTATCTTGATCAATATGTGGATGAATATCATGTTAATTTACAAATTTCAGAAATGTCTATTTAACACATGGTTAGCTAATGCATCTTTTAATGTGTTTAAATTTCTCGGAATGTGTTGATATTCAATATAATCAAATTGCCTTTCCACGAGATGGACCCGTAAAAACATTATTAACATTGAAGGACTTCTTATTGTATAGACAATGTTTAAATGTAATCTAATGATCAAACATCATGTACAAAATGTGATGGCATCATATAATAGCTCAATGATTGCGCTATATTCTGATATATTGTTCGTTGTTTCATCAACACATATTCCATGAATAGAGACTAGCTCATCACTAGGTGAATAGATAACCCAGGCTGTGGAAGATAAATTATGAGTACTACAATTGTTGCCATCAACAAAGCCAATGTAAGTTTGAGGGAAAACCAATATCTGCAAATCAAGTGCAAAACAAGATAAGAAGGAGTAGTAGGAAATGTAAAAAACATTAACTATCACACACACCTAAAACGCTAAATAATGTACAAATCTCCACAACAATTTTATGCATAATATTTCTTTAGGTAAAGACCATTTCTAGCCTTTCCTAAAGGAATACCATCATAATCAACCAACTCATTTACTCCTTTATCTAATACGCATTTTATGATATAAACCATGCCACATGGGCTCGAATTTTCCTGCACCTAACTTTTCATGAGCTTGATCATAAACCAAGACTAGGTCACCTTCTGTATATGAAAGAGGATTCACATTTTGATCAAATTGAGCTTTAACTCATTTTTTATGAGCCTCGCTAGCTAGTGTGGCATCATAGCAAGTTTCATCTAAACGTGCTAAGTGTACAAAATATTCTTCGTCTACGGAGGTAGCGGGTAGTAATTCGATGGCTAGCTTTAGAGATGGGATTTCACATTCAATGGGAAATACTGCTTCCAAACCATAAACAAGTTGAAAAGGAGTAAAACCTATCGATGTTTTTGCAGTATTATGGTAAGCCAACAATGATGAAAAAAACCTGGTATTCCAGTTTCCTTTATGAATACCAACTATTTGTTTAAACTTATTTGTTAAAACCTTATTGACAACTTCGACTTGACCATTAGCTTGTGGATAATAAGGAGTAGAGCTATCATGGCATAGGCTAAGTTGTGTTGATAGTTCAATCATCATAAAGTTACAAAAATGGCTACCATGGTCAGTAACAATAGATTGTGGGACACCGAACCGAGAAATCACATGATTGAAAATGAAAACTATTATAGTTTCAATGTCGTCTTTATATGTAGGCATCACCTCGGCCCATTTTGTAAAGTAATCGACTGCAAAGATAATATACCCATGCCCCCTGTTCGAGTGAGGGTTACAGGGGATGAAATATATGCCCCATTTGGCAAAAGGACTGACAGCTATGATAGGGTGAAGAGGAGCTAAAGGTGCTTGCATTTTGTGATCGTAGACTTGGAAATTATGGCATTTGCATACTGCAATAATACAATATTTAAACATTGAAGGCCAAAAATAACCGTCACGTAATATATTTTTTGTAGTAGCATACCCAAACATATGACCACCACATGCTCCAGAATGGAAATCATTTAATGATTTTCTAGCTCCTTGGAGAGTCAAACAACATCGAAAAATAGAATTAGTACCACGACGGTAAAGAGTGTCACCAACAATACTTTATTGTTGGGATTGGTATCGGATTCAACGATGATCAATTCTAGATAAATAAAGATAAAAGTTTGGGTTTGAAGATATATAATGATATCTCCATAACATAGATATGGCGTACTAATAAGAAAGAGAGTTTCATCAGCAAATAAATCTTTTGTTATAGTTCTATATCAGTATGAGGAAGTCACACAATAATTCAATGAAAACCAAAGATTTCTTTGATTTAGATCGTTCGAATTTTAAATAAAATTATTTCAATATAACTATCCATTTGCAGTGTTTTCCCCTAGCAATTGCTTGGTAAGAATGTACATCATAGAGTTGCAATCTAAAATGACAATTGTTTTTCGCAAAAGTATATAGTAACGGAATCGTTGAACAACTTGAACAGCTACCAAAGCTAGCTTCTCCACATGTGCATATTTAATCTTAGTTTTAGTGATATTTCTACTTAAATAATAAATCACATATTCACTGCTAGAGTCATCTTCTTGGACTAACACCATGCCAATAGTGGCATCAAACGCAGCTAGGTATAGAAGGTAATCTCGATGATAATCAGGTGGATGAAATAATGACGCATTAGTTGATGCGTGTTTTAATGCATCAAAATATTTTTCAGCAAGCTCATCCCAGAAAAATGGAATGCCCTTTTTCAACAGTCGAGTAAAACCCTAAGTTAGTTCAACATAATTATGGGCGAATCTACACAAAAATTTTGCTTTCCCTTGCAAACTATGTAGTTGTCAATGACTAGCAAGAGCAGGCAAATTCATAATTTCCTCTACCTTAAGGGGGTCAACATGAATCCCTTCTTTTGAAACGATGAATCCTAGAAGCCAACCTAATTACGCACAAAAAACACATTTGTGTGGATTCAAATGAATATTGTAATTCCTGCACCTAATGAAAATTTCTTTCAAGTGCAATGGGTGATCTTTCCTTTTCATTGAATGATCTGGTAGGTCATCTAAATAGGGTTGCACAATATTATTGATATCATGGAATGCATAATACATTCCTCTTTGAAACTTTGTGCCAGGATTTTTTAGGCCAAATGGGAGTTTGCGATAAGCAAAAGTTCCCCATGGGAAAATAAATGTGGTTTTATATTGGTTGGCAGGGAGTATGTTTATCTGATTGTAGCTTAAAAATTGATCCATAAAATAGAAAAGTTCATTCCCAGCACAGTCATCAACAATCTGGTTTACGATGTTGGATAATTGTCTTTGGGACAAGCTTTATTAATATCTCTATAATCAACACATACCTGAATAGCTCTTTGTTTCTTATTAACATGCACAATGTTTGATACCCAATCATTTAAAGGAATGAGGTAAATGAATCATGCTTTCAATAGTTTTTCAACCTCAGTTTTGATAACGGCATCTTTTCATGAATGTATGGGGCGTAATCATTGTCTGACAAGCTTAGCATCCAGATAAGCTTTTATCTCATGTACAACTATACTAGGGTCGATTCCTGGGATTTCTTCGTACGACTAGGCAAAAATGTTGCGGAATTCCTAAAATAGGGCTTTATAAGTCTGAATTTGTTCTAAAGAACATGAAGCTCCTATATGAATATTTTCAATTGTCCCTAGTTTCATTGAGATGTTTATGGATATCGTTACCGATATGTTTCCAAAAAAAAATTAGAATTAGAAGAAAGGGTAGATATTGGACATTGAGGATCACTAATAATCTTAGATGAAAACATAGATGAGAAATTATTCTCAATCTTTTCAAAATATGATAAGAAACATGAACAATGATGAGAATCATCCCATGGAATTTTGTCCAAAGTCATAACTTCCATGATCCCTTCATTAGTTAAAAATTATTTGTCAAAGGTATTAGGCATAGAAATTGGTTCCAAGCATGACAAATGAATATTCATCAATAATTGTATTCATTCAATTGTTTCTAGATGTCGATAGGTTGGAAAAATATTGAATTGCCTCATAAGCCAACTCAAATGGACTAAGAGGCATCTCACTGTCGTATAAGGCTAATTCTGACTCTAAAGGTATTTTCCAAGGATCTTCTTATTCAGAAGTACTTTATGTAATCATATTAATCTGGGAAACATTATGAGGAAATCAGGTAGAGGGAATGCAAAAGCTCCCATCAAATATGAGTCTTTGAGAATACGAACACCAACTTCTTCATACAGAGTAGTTTATTTTCCAACAAAAGGTACACTACCAGTGGAATTAATGTTTAAGGTATAATAGGACAATTGGTCTACCTTCACAATTCTTCCTTTTTGAATAAACATGATCATCCTGAAATATGACGAGACTAATGCCGACATGGAATAAGTCTAACCCCGACCAAGTAAAAGGTTGTAATCAAATTGACCATCAACAACCTCAACTTCAAGTGTAATTGTTTTACCCTCTAATTCTATTGCTAAATCATTTAAAACACCGAAATAATGAAAACCTCTTCCATCAAAGGCTTTCAAAATTGTGGGAGATTGATTGATTGTTGGAGAGCCTAAATCTTTCCAACATGTAATGGACATAACACATGTCAACACTCCTTCATCAATCATTGTTCAAAAAAATCAACAAGTTTTGACATCGAATGGTATCTAAAAATCCAATTGATATGGTAGATGTGGGACATGATTCTTGAGATCAAAAGTAATTATATTGGAGTCATGGGGATCTACCGCTCCAATAATTGATAATAAATATTTCCTTTGTGTTGGACAAGTCTGTAGCACTTCAAGAGCTAACATTGTTGAAGGTGACATAGCCAAATATTTGACAATATTGTAATTTTGGTAGCCCTAGCATGAGGGTTAAAGGATGAATTTCACAAAACAGCCTTCGGAGGCAGTCGAATTATCATATCACTGTTTGCTTATTCAATGTGTAATCGTTCATAAGAAGGGGGGGTAGATGTGGAAGTTTTACCAGGTGAATTGGAATCATTTCCATCTTCAATAGGACTCTTTGATCCATAGTCTTTAGATCTTGTTTCTACCATAGATTTTGAAGACAGCATAATGATATATGTCGATGTGGAGGAGGAAGATTGGTTATGAGAAACCATTTTTTTGTCTTGAGGAAGGAAAGGATATGTTTGGCCAATTTAAGGTCTTTAAATTGTCAATCATAAATTATCAACCAGGGCAGGTAAATTTATGAAGTACATATGCACAATATGTGCTAGAAGTTATTCAATATGCCATTATGTATTTTTTGGGATATAAACTTAAGATGAATATGGAGGTGGTGTTTTTTAATTATATTATTGTCGCAATCCTTAAAATTATCAGCTAATTTCTTTGGAGTTATTCTCTATCTAATTAGTTTATGGATGATATGAGAGTGATCCTACTTGTATTAGATTGTTTTGGGATCTTTTGTCTTGAACATTTATGTTGTAGCTTCTAATTCACTAAGTGCAAAAATAAATCTATTCTATCAATTGTGAAGAAATATTGTTTGAACTCAATTGTTTAGGAGAAAACTCTCACACTTTTACTTATTCAATTTTCATTCAAACAAGATATTTCAAACAACATCTATACTATGAAGTAAACACACTTGAACTATGCTAGATAATAATAAAATGAAGTAACCATGTTGTACCAGGTATAAAGCAATTCAAATAGCATACTAAACTAGGTATGAAGCAGATGAAAGTACTTATGCAAATAACAATTCATTGGTGAATTCATTATGTTGCATTTCCACACAAAACAAAGTATTCAAGGAATGAAAAGAAATCAAATTGCAATTGGTTAATACTTGTCAATGTTCGTAGGGGCCCTCCACAGATCAATTCATAATCTACAATCAATGCAACACTACACACAAAACCAATTCTATTGTTGGCAAACAAAATTCACAAACTGTTTCAAAATTACATAATCCGGTGCACACTAAATCACAATGCCGCCATAAGTTTTATAACAGGTCTCTGGCATAACAACATGAGTAATTTAAGCCTAATATATTTATCTTAGCTGAAATATATTGCTAAACCTTCGATTTTCTATTCCGAAATCCAATCGATAAGATTTCGATTGAACTCGGATTTTCTTTCGGAGACAATCCTGCAGTTGACTTGGGGTTCGATTGTGATCTCCTGTGCTTATATTAATGAAAATATTCAAGGGGATATGAAGGGATCCATGAGGAAACCATTCTCTATCCATCTGCATCCTTCACTTCTGACCTGGAGCTTCTGATCCTTGCAAAAAATGGGGACAACTACAGAAACCTGGATTATCTATGGAAATAGACTGATTCGATAACCAATTGCATTCTTTAACAAAACAATAGGGTATAAAGTCAAACATGAATAAGAAGACATATTATTGCATACCTTCATCAAAACCTAGTGGATATGGCTTTATTTAGGTGGTAAATATATAGGAAAAGAGAGGACTATTAGGCAAAAAGGGATGTCATGGTAAGATAATCTTCAGACTCTACATTCCCCCAAAGTGGAGATTTGTATGTCCTCATACACTTCTTCCTTGTCTGTCACTTTTGCCTCCTGCTTATCACCTCCAAGTTTCATTTTTTTCCTCTTTTTGGAAGTTATTGTAATTCTAGGTTTTCTCATGAGAATTTTGTACTTTAAATTGATAATCTCCCTTTGCATAATTTTGTTTTCCTTCTTCAGCTTTTTGTTTTTCTTATGCCACAAGCATAGATGAAGGATGAGATTGTCACTTTTTGCAATCTGGATCTCACTTTGTGTCTTCAATGCTTCATTTTAATTCTTGAGATACCAGTTAAATGTTTCTAATTCAAAGATCTCCTACTTTAAGATATTTGAGATAGATTTTTAATTTACCCGGTTGCTCCTTTCTCCAGGACTCTGAATTGTTTCTTTAGTTGTTGTCTCTTTCCTTTCCAATGACTCTATATAGTCATATATTTCCTATTGACAAGGGTCAATACTTAGACTATGCACTAAGCTTCTTAGACGTGAGTTGAAAGGTTGTTGTGATATTCTTGGTGATGATCTCAGTGACTCATTCTATGTTGGCTCATTCTCTGTTAGCTCATTTCATAATTGCTCATCCCCCTCAAGATCAATGTACTATGTAATTTTTGAGATTGTTTGTGGGACTGTGCTCAACCTTGTAATCCTCCTCAATCCTGAGGTTTCTATTTTCTGTACTTTCCTTCGTTTAGTCTCTGATTTTTCTTCTTGAGGAGGGGGCTTATTTTGTGAAAATTCTTCTTTACTTTTGTTGGCTTTCTTTATTCTAAGGTTTCCCCTCTTCATTTTCTACAAAATATTCACTATAGGCAGCTCTTCTTCTAATAATTATGTATAAGTTTGAGTTGGATGCTCCTTTATTACTTCTATGGTTTCTTTCTTCCTCTAGGGTCCCTGTTGCTACCTTCTTTTTCTAGGGATCTTTCTTCAAAATGGTTCCTAACCAGGAAACTCTCCCAATTATCCCCTATACTCCGAAGATGGAACTCAACTAATATTTTTATCAAGCCATGATGATACATGGTGTTTTTTATACACTGAATTTTCTTTTGAACGTTTATAGACATTTTCTTGAGACTATTTAAGAGGAAGTAGGGAAGGTTCATCTGGTGATCTTCAAGGAAATGTATCATCATCCTAACATGATAAAAATACATTTTCCCAAACCTGCCCTCACAAGTGGCAAACTTTTGAAGCACAAGTAATAAGTTTCTCCATTTATTCTTAAGAGTTGTGTTGGGAATACCTTTCTTGTAGACAGTAGTGTCCATGTTTGGATTTTTTAGGAAGACCTTCCAATCCTCGCCATGAATTCCCTTGTTCTTAAACCATTTTCCCCCTCTCCTTGGTAGCTTAGTAGCCTCTGCGATCATGGACTCTGTTATTGTGAGCTTAATTTCCCCTATTTCAGCTTTAGTCCCATCAAATGAGTGTGCAAATGTATTGGTTACTTCCATGTGAAAGCCATTGGATTTTTCAATGAACTACAACCATTGTCTCTTTTGCAGCAGCTCCTTAGTCTGTGGGTACCCCTCTATGAATTGCTTCCCTACTGGCTAAGTTCAAACAATTATCCCCATTCTGAAGGATGCTTTTCCTCAAAGATTGGTTACCATGACAAGAAAATGGAGCTGGTAGGGTTCGCTAAGTGGTGGAAAGATGGAGTAGCTATGAAAGTTCAGAGTGTAAGAATAAGGAAGAACAGGTGAATTATCATAAGGGTTATAGGAGTGAATCCAATCGTTAGGTGCATTTAAACTAATGATTTGGTAATTACTTCGGCGGATTTGGAATAGGCATGTGACATGACTTTTTAAGTGGTGGCATATGATATTTTGTTAGCTGGCCATCACCCTTAGGTTATAATGATTTCATTTTAATTTCCAATAGTTCTATATCTTCTTAATCATATATACAACAGAACCTTCCCTATTGTTAAATTAAAGTAACACGTACCTTTGATCTACTTTTTCTAACCTTATTTGTTGTCATTTGATCTCGTGCAGGTACTTTGATCTGTCAGTTATCCTTTAATCCAAATCACCAAGTGTCCTTGTAGGCTCCAAAAATTTATTAGGCTGCAGAAACTTGTCGTAGCTACAAAAAGTTGTCCAAGCTACGGAAATTTGTCCAAGCTGTAGAACATTGTCCAAGTTGCTGAAAGTTGTTGATTTTGCAACTGTGAAAGAAAAAAAATTTATAAAGGGACCTTATTATTTTTTTGAAAGGAAAATTTTGAATTTACCAAACAAAATTGGTTTTCACTCTAAATTTTTTGTATAAACCTGCCAACAGCATGTTTGTTTTTCACGTTTTATAATTTTCTTTTTCTTTTTTTTACATTTATGTATGCATATATTTACATATAATTTACTTATTATTATTTTTTATTGTTATTTTTTTAAGAGTAACCAAGTAAAAATTTCCAAGTGGAAAAGAAGAAGAGTTCTTCTTGACCATCTTTAGTTCTAAATTATCTTGAAATATTTTAACAAATTCCTCTTTTGTTAATGGCTTCTGGTAAAGCCTGAGTCACTGTCCATTTATTAATAGAGGAGTTTTCTCTTCATCAATAGTCCTGATTCTAACTGCACCATTGTTAAAGACATTTTCAACTTCATAAGGTCCAATCCAATGGGTTTGGAATTTTCCTTGTGTCATCCTTTGCTTCTGGGCTTCTGATAAGTCAAGATCTAATGGACTGTTGCCTTATATGTCTAGATCTAGAACTCTATCGGAAGTAAGACTTGCTTCCCATAAACATGTTCATAGGGAGTATGCCCTGTAGTATTTCTCCATGTAGTTATGTAGGCCCATAAAGCTTTTGGAAGCTTTTCCACCTAGTCATTCCTATGTAGATGTACAGTCTTGGTAAGGATACCTTCAATCACCTTATTTGTAGACACATTTGTCCATTGTCTTGTGGATGATATGGAATGGACTTCAGATGTTTTATCTTGTATTGGTCCACAAGTTTTTTCACTAGTCTGGATGTGAACTGTGTTCCTTGATCTGATCAATTTCTTTTGGAACACCAAAACGAGTAAAAATATCCTCAAAAAGAAATGAAACTACAACATTTTCAGTAGCAAAAGAAAGTGCTTTAGCCTCTACCCATTTAGTGACATAATCAATACATACCATAATATACTTATTTTGCTTTGAAGGTGGGCTGATTGGTCCAACAAAATCCAGTGCCCACTTTTCAAATGGTTCGATGAGTACCTGTGGTTGCAATGGAATTTCATTTGAAAGAGTAGGTTTCCCATTCTCTGACAACTGTCACATGTCTTAACATATTCCTTGGTGTCCTTAAAAATGGAAGGCCAATAATATCCTAAAAGCAAGATTTAATAAGAAGTTCTTTTGTCAAAAAAATCTCCTCCACATGGCTAATCGTGACAAGCTTTAAGTATTTATGGTATTTTGTCCTCTCGAACACATCTTCTGATGATGAGATCTGGTCCTGTCTTGTATAATTCTTCATTTATCCATGAATAAGATGTGTTATTGTGGACTATTCTTCTCTTTTCTCTAGGAGATAAATGAAATGGCATTTTTCCTTTGACCAAATAGTTAGCAATATCTACGTACCAAAATGATTTAGTAGATACTACAAAAAGATATTCATTGGGAAATTTATCTTCTACAGGTTGATCATTATTTTCATTTTGTATTCTAGATACAAAACAACAATTGTCTTCTTCTTTCCTGGCCTATCTAGAATGGTTATGTTGAATTCTTGTAAAAGTAAGAACCATCTAATTATTCTTCCATTAGTGACTAGTTTATTCATTAGGTATCTAATGGCAGAATGGTATGTGTGAACAAAAGTTTCATAGCTAGATATATAATGTCTGAATTTGCTAATGGCATGAACTACAGCTAAAAACTCCTTTTCAGTTAGAGTGTAATTTAACTCTGTAGGAGTTATATTTTTACTGGTATAATATATTTCACAAGGAGTAAGATATTTTTTTCCTAACACAACCCCTAAGGCTAAATCTGAAGCATCTATTGAGATATGGAAAGCCAATTTCCAGTTAGGATCTTTTAAGATAGGTGATTCAGAAATTATCTTTTTCAAAGTTTCAAAGGCAGCTTGACATTCACAATCCAAATTGAATTCACAGACTTTGGTGAGTAATTTAAAGAGTGGGGATGCAATTTTTGTGAAGTTTTATATAAATCTTCTATAGTATCCAGTAAAACTGAGAAAACTTCTAACATCCTTTTGACAACTTGGCACTGATAACTTAGAAATGACTTCAACTTTAGATGAGTGTACTTTGGTTCCATCTCTTGAAATATAATGACCTAAAACAATTCCTTCGTTATACATCATGAAGCATTTTTCATGGCTTAATGAGATATTTGTTTCTTTCCATCATATTAAGGATTTTTCTAAATTTTCTAGTGGTTCATTGAAAGAATCCCCATAGACTGTGAAATCATCCATGTACACTTCCACACAACCATGAAGAAGGTCAGAGAAAGTGTCGAGGACTACTCTTTGGAATAATGTTGGAGCATTACATAACCCAAAGGGAAGTAACTGGTAAGCATAAGTTCCCCATGGACAAGTGAACATGATTTTATCTTGATCTTCAGGGGCTACCTGAATCTTGTTATATCCATTGAACCCGTCCAAGAAGGGAAAATATTTTTTTCCCTTCTAATGTGTCTGAGACCTGGTCTATGAAAGGTAATAAAAAGTGGTCTTTTAATATTTCTTTGTTTAATTCCCTATAATCAATCCATAGTCTCCATTTTCCATTCTTATTAGGAATGATTACTAGCGGTGAAACCCACTCACTGTCAAATATTGGATAGATGAAATTTGCATTTCATAGTTTCTGCAGCTCTTCCTTAACAATTTCTTTTAAGTTTGGGTTCATTCTCTGCTAAGGTTGTCTAACTGGTCTTGCATTTTGTTCAATTTAGATATGATGTATGCAAGTTTTTGGATCAACCCCTCTCATGTCAGAGTACTCCCATGCAAAAGCATAACAATGTTTCTGTAAAATTTCTATCAATTGATTCTTTTGCATTTCTTCTAGGTTTTCATTAACATTCAAGGTTTTTCCTGGAAAGACTTCTATCGAGGAATTCCCAAATTTTTCGATGGAGAGTAGTGATACTTGTTTAGACGAGAGATACTCATTTTGATTATGACATAATGTGAGGAAGATTCATTATTTTCCAGTAAATTTAAAAGTTGGTCTTCCTCTTTTACTTGTTCAGTAATGAAAATAGGTTGTATATCTTCTTCATCTTCTATCCATTCTTTAGTTTTTGTATCTATCATTGTTCTTGCAGGGGGATATAATGTAAATTTCTTTGTGTAATTTCCATCTGAGATAAACATATCACCTACTCTACAGCCGATGAAATCATCGGTTGTAGCCAAAAAAGGCCTTCCTATAATTAATGGATGTCCTCCTAAATTATTCTTGGGTGTTAAGACCATGAAATCAACAGGATATTCCCAAGAATCTAAGGATACACAAACATCTTCCAACACATCATCCGAATTAATAACATACCTATCTGCTAATTGCAACAAGGTTGGTGTGTATTGAAGGTTAGGAAGCCTACGTGTGTCCATAACTTGTTTACTCATTATGTTTATGGCTTCTCCTAGATCAATTAGTGTGTTTGGTATTTCGGTTCCATTGATGTGAAATTTTACAATGGGGCCTCCTGAATTTAAATATTTCCAAATTGTCGTCTTCCCCATCATAATGTCTACAATTTTTCTGACTAACTAAATTCTTTTTATATCTTTTCTTCTTCTCCCTAATCTTTCTGTACTTAATTCCTTAATTGTTTTTGTAGAAAATTGATATTTCATTTATGGCTTGTAATAAAGGAATCTTAATACAAACATTTCTCAGTTCATCCATCATATTGTAATCAGGAAAGACAATTTGTTTCTCTACTACTCCATCGATTTTCAACCTTTCTGGGAAAGGTGGTCTAATTGATATCGAGGGTTGTTATACGATAGGAGTATTTATTGGAAATTCTTCTGTTTGTTTATTTTGTTTTTGAGGGAGAGAGATCTCCCCTTCTTCTAATTGGTTTTTTTTGTTTTGGAAGATTGAATCTTATTTCTTTAATGAAAACATGAGGTTTTTTAAGTAATGCTCTTCCAGACCTTAATTGGACATTATTTAAGTCTAGAGGAGTTATTACATAAGTTTGAGGATTCTGACCCTCCATGTTGTACACTGGTGGTTGTGGTATTTTATTATTAAGATTCGGAAGTAGTTGAGCTGGTAGTTGATTTGATTTTTGTGGAAATGGTAAGGAAAGTTGTGGGTTTTGATTCTAAATTGGAACTTGTGGTAATAGATTAGCCTAAGGAATTTGATTAGATGGGGGTAAAAATTGTGGTGGAAGATAGGATGGTGAATATTGTTGATATTGAGAATATGCCCCATAAGGATTTTTCCATCCTTGATTCCAAGATTGTGACTGTGGCTGAGCCCAAGGTTGCCAAGCTAGATTCCAACTGCTCTGAGAAAATTGTTGTGGTTTGAACCCTTGTGGTTGATTTGGTTTGGGATTTTTCCATGGTATTTTTGCTATAAAGTAGAGAGGGTCTATTGGTTTTGATATTCCTTCATCATTAAATACAACCTTGAGACCTGGTAAAGAAGGACATTCCTTCGTACCATGATTATCCGCACATATGACACAAGTTTCTATGGATTTTGAATCTAATGGCCACTCTCTTACAGCATGTTTCTTTTGACATCTAGGACAGAAGATGGATAATGCAGCATTTTCATAGTTTTGCTTTTTTTTATTTTAAGGGTGTCTATCTTCTCACCTAGCCTCCCTAAAATATTTTTTTTGAAGGTATCAATCAAATTTCCTAATTCTGCCCTGTTGTTCCAGCTGCAGATTTGTTAATTCTTGACAAGAGAGGGTCTCTAGGACTCCTTCTAACTCGTGCTTTACCGCTTGAGATATGTACACATAAATCACAAATATATGCAAATGGTAGTTGGGAAATATCTCCTTTCCAAGTTAGGTTAAGGAGATCGATTTGTTCATCTTTAATAGTTCTGAGTAAGAGGGCTTTTAAGGATTCGTCATCCAAATTATCCATTTTTGCTCTTTTAACATTATAAAAAAACCTTTCTACCAAGTCTTTAAGATTTTCATCTTCTTTTTGTATAATTTTGAAGACTTCATCTTTAAGGTTACTAGGCATACAATAATATCTATATTTTCCTAAGAAAGCCTCTTTCAATTATCCCCATGTTGTTATAGAATGTACTCCTAGACTCATGAACCATTTTAATGTTGAGTCTTTTAATGTGGCAGAGAACAATTTTAACTTTTTAGCATCATGCAGATAGTCATATGATCTCCATAATACTTCAAATTCAAAGAGAAATGTCTCTTGATCTTCGTTTCTTTTCCCGTGGAAATTAGGAAGAATCGAGGGTGATATATTTTTCATTGTGAGGGTTGTATCTTCATCAAGAATAGGGAATCCAGAAGGATCTTGGTTTCCTCTGCCTGTACCCCCTCCTCTACCTCTACCTCTTCCTCTTCCTCTTCCTCCAATCCTATCTTCTTCACCATGGACATTATGTACTTCTCCTACCCCTTCTTCAGCCATGATATATTCTTCGGAACTTATATAGTGTTCTTCTATTCTTTCTAGTTCATTGACTGTTTGAAAATTACATCATCCGGCATGCACCAAATCACAGCACGGCCATAAGTTTTATAACAGGTCTTTGGCATAACAACATGAGTAATTTAAGCCTAATATATTTATTTTAGCTAAACTATATCTCTAAACCTTTGATTTTCTATTCCGAAAGCAAATCGATAAGAGTTTGATTGAACTCGGATTCTGTTTCAGCGACAATCCTGTAGTTGACTTGGGGTTTGACCGTGATCTCCTGCACTTATCTTAATGAACAGTTTCAAGGGATAGGAAATGATCCACGAGGAAACCATTCTCTATCCATCTGCATCATTCGCTGCTAACCTGGATCTTCTGATCCTTGCAAGCAATGGAGACAGCTACAAAAATCTGGATTAGCTACAAAAATAGACCGATTCGGTAGCCAATTGCATTATTTAACAAAACAATAGGGTATAAAGTCAAACATGAATAAGAAGACATATTATTGAATACCTTCATCAAAACCTGGTGTATATGGCATTATTTAGGTGGTAAATATATAGGAAAAGAGAGAAATATTAGGCAAAAAGAGATGTCATGGTAAGACAATCTTCGGACTCTACATTCCCCCAGACTGGAGATTTTGTATGTCCTCATACACTTCTTCCTTGTCAATCACTTGTGCCTCCAAGTTTCATTGTTTTCTTCTTTTCGACAGTTATTGACATTCTAGGTTTTCTAATGAGAATTTTTTACTTTAAGCTGATAATCTCTCTTTGCATAATTATGTTTTCCTTCTTCATCTTTTTGGTTTTCTTATACCACAAGCTCAAATGAAGGATGAGATTGTCACTTTTTGCAATCTGGAACTCACTTTGTGTCTTCAATGCTTGATTCTCATTCTTGAGATATCGGTTCAACATTTCTAATTTGAAGATCTCCTGCTTTAAGATGTTTGAGGTTGATTGTTCATTTACTTGGTTGCTCCCTTCTCTAGTAATCTGAATTGTTTCTTTGGTTGTTGTCTCTTTCCTTTCCAATGACTCTATATAGTCATATATTTCTTGCTGAACAGGGTCACTACCCGAACTATGTACTAAGCTTCTTAGACGTGAGTTGTAAGGTTGTGGTGATATTCTCAGTGACCCTTTTGGATAACTACCAGGATTTTTGATTGCCTCATCCTCTATTGGTTTCTTCTCTGTTGGCTCATTTTCTATTGGCTCATTTCCCTCAAGATCAATGTACTCTGTAATTTTTGAGATTGTTTGTGGGATTGTGCTCAGCCTTGTAATCCTCCTCAATCCTGAGGTTTGTATTTTATGTAGTTTCCTTCTTTTAGTCTCTGATTTTTCTTCTTGATGAGGGATCTTAGTTTGTGAGAATTCTTATTTACTTTTGCTGGATTTCTTTCTTATAATTTTTCCCCTCTTCATTTTGTACAAAATATTCACTATAGGTAGCTCTTCTTTTGATAATTATTTCTGAGTCTGAGGTAGTTTCTCCTTTATTACTTCTATGGTTCTCTTTCTTCTTCTGGGGACCCTGTTGTTGCTTGCTTTTTCTGGGGATCTTTCTTCAAAATGGTTCCTAACCAGGAAACTCTCCCAATTATCCCTATACTCTGAAGATGGAACTCAACTAATATTTTTATTAGGCCATGATGATACATGGTGTTTTCTATACATTGAATTTTCTTTTGAATGTTTGTAGACATTTTCTTGGGACTATTTAAGAGGAATTAAGGAAGGTTCATCTGGTGATCTTCAAGGAAATGCATTATCATCCTAACATGATAAACATACAATTGCCCAAACCTTCCCTCAAAAGTTGAAAACTTTGAAGAACAAGTAATAAGTTTCTCCATTTATTCTTAAGAGTTGCGCTGGGAATACCTTTCTTGTAGACAGTAGTGTCCATGTTCAGATTTTTGAGGAAAACCTTCCAATCCTCGCCATCAATTCCCTTGTTCTCAAACCATTTTTCCCCACTCATTGGTATCTCAGTAGCATCTACATTCATGGACTCCGTTATGGTGAGCTTAATGTCCCCTATTTTGGCTTCAGTCGCATCAAATGAGCGCGCAAATGTCTTGGTTACTTCCCTGTGAAAGCCATTGAATTTTTAATGAACTGCAACCATTGTCTCTTTTGTAGCAGCTCCTTAGTCTATGGGTACCCCTCCAAGAATTGCTTCCCTACTGGCTCAGTACAAACAATTATCCCCATTCTGAAGGATTCTTTACTTCGAAGACTGGTTACCTTGACAAGAAAATGGAGTTGGTAGGGTTTGCTAAGTGGCGGAAAGATGGAGTAGCTATGAAAGTTCAGAGTGTAAGAATAGGGAATAATAGGTGAATTATCATAAGGCTTATAGCAATGAATCCGATCGTTAGGCACATTTAAACTGATGATTTGGTAATTACTTCGGTGGATTTGGAATGGGGACGTGACATTACTTTTTAAGTGGTGGTATATGATATTTTGTTAGGCCGCCATCACCCTTAGGTTATAATAATTGCATTTTAATTTCTGATAGTACTATACCTTCTTAATCATATATACAATATAACCTTCCCTATTGTTAAATTAAAGTAGCACATACCTTTGAGCTAATTTTTCTAACCTTATTTGTTGTCCTTTGATCTCGTGCAGGTAATTTGCTCTGTCAGCTGTCATTTAATCCAAATCACCAAGTGTCCTTGTAGGCTCCAAAAATTTATTAGGTTGCAGAAACTTGTCGTAGCTATGGAAAGTTGTTAAAGCTGCGGAAATTTGTCCAAGCTACGGAAAGTTGTTGATTCTGCAGCTGTGAAAGAAAAACTTTTTAATAAAGGGAATTTATTATTTTTTGGAAGGAAAATTTAAAGTGCCAACAAAAATTGGTTTTCACTCTAAATTTTCTGTATAAACCTTCCGAAAGCATGTTGGTTTTCATGTTTATGCTTTTCTTTTCTTTTCTTCTTTTTTTTTTTTTTTTTTTACATATTATTATATGCATATATATATACATGTATTTACTTATTATTATTATTATTATTATTATTATTATTATTATTATTATTATTTTAAGAGTAAATTGAGTAAAAAATTCTAAGATGGAAAAGAAGAAGAATTCTTCTTGACCATCTTCAGTTATGAATTATCTTGGAATATTTTAACAAATTCCTCTTTTGTTAATGGCTTCTAGTAAACCCTGAGTCGATGTCCAGTTACTAATAGAGGATTTTTATCTTCATCAATAGTCCTGATTCTACCTGCACCATTGTTAAAGACATTTTCAACTTCATAAGGTCCAAGCCAATGGATTTGGAATTTTCCTTGAAAAGTTTTTAATTTTGAATCAAAGAGCAATGCCCAATGTCCAGGATAAAATTTCCTTTCTTTAATGTACTTATCATGCCATCTTGACCTATGTTGTTGAACTAGTCTAGTTCTCTGGAATACTTCTTGTCTAATTTCATTGAGCTCATTTAGTTGTGTCATCCTTTGCTTCTGGGCTTCTGACAAGTCAAGATCTAACTGGGATGTTTTCTTATAGGTCTGGATCTGGAACTTTATCGTAAGTACGACTTGCTTCCCATAAACAATTTCATAGGGAGTATGCCCTATAGTATTTCTCCATGTAGTTATGTAGACCCATAAAGCTTCTGGAAGCTTTTCTACCCAGTCCTTCATGCGTAGATGTACAGTCTTGGTAAGGATACCTTCAATCACCTTATTTGTGAACTCAACTTGTCCATTGGCTTGTGGATGATATGGAGTGGACTTCCAATATTCTATCTTGTATTGGTCCACAAGCTTCTGCACTAGTCTAGATGTGCACTATGTTCCTTGATCTGTTACAATTTCTCTTGGGACACCAAAACAAGTAAAAATATCCTCAAAAATAAATGAAACTACAACATTTTCAGTAGCAAAAGGAAGTGCTTTAGCTTCTACCCATTTAGTGACATAATCAGTACATACCATAATATACTTCTTTTGCTTTGAAGGTGGGCTGATTGGTCCAACAAAATCCAGTGCCCACTTTTCAAATGGTTCGATGAGTACCTATGGTTACAACGGAATTTCATTTGAAAGAGTAGGTTTTCCCATTCTCTGACAATTGTCACATCTCTTAACATATTCCTTGATGTCCCTGAAAATGGAAGGCCAATAATATCCTAAAAGAAAGATTTTGTAAGTAGTTCTTTTGTCAGAAAAATCTCCTCCACATGGCTCATCATGACAAGCTTTAAGTATTTCTAGTATTTCGTCCTCTCAAACACATGTTCTGATGATGAGATCTGGTCTTGTCTTGTATAATTATTCATTTATCCATGAATAAGATGTGTTATTATGGACTATTCTTCTCTTTCCTCTAGGGGATAAATTAAATGGCATCTTTCCTATCGCCAAATAGTTAGCAATATCTAAATACTAAGGTGATTTAGTAGATACTGCAGAAATATATTCATCAGGAAATTTATCTTCTACGAGTTGATCATTATTTTTATTTCGTATTCTAGATAGAAAATCGGCAATTGTGTTCTGTTTTCCTAACCTATCTAAATTAGGAGCCATCTAGTTATTCTTCCATTAGTGATTGGTTTATTCATTAGGTATCTAATGGCCAAATGGTCTGTGTGAACAAAAGTTTCATAGCCAGTTATAGAATGTATGAATTTGTTAATGGCATGAACTACAGCTAAAAACTCCTTTTCAACTATAGTATAATTTAACTATGTAGGAATTAGATTTTTACTGGTATAATAGATTGCATAAGGAGTAATATCTTTTTGTCCTGACATAGCCCCTAAGGTTGAATATGAAGCATCTATTGAGATATGGAAAGGCAATTTCCATTTAGGTCCTTTTAAGGTAGGTGCTTCAGAAATTATCTTTTTCAAAGTTTTAAAGGCAGCTTGACATTCATAATCCCAATTGAATTCACAGTCTTTAGTGAGTAGTTTAAAGAGTGGGGATGCAATTTTTGTGAAGTTTTCCATAAATCTTCTATAGTATCTATTAAAATCGAGAAAACTTCTAACATCCTTTTTACAACTTGGCACTGATAACCTAAAAATGACTTCAACTTTAGATGAGTCTACTTTGATTCCATCTCCTGAAATATGATGACCTAAAACAATTCCTTGGTTAAACATCATGAAGAATTTTTCATGGCTTAATGAGAGATCCATTTCTTTACATCTTATTAAGACTTTTTCTAAATTTTCTAGTGCTTCATTGAAACAATTCCCATAGACTGTGAAATCATCCATCTACACTTCCACACAATCATGAATAAGGTCAGAGAAAATGTTTAGGACTGCTCTTTGGAATGTTGCTAGATAATTACATAACCCAAAGGGAAGTACTTGGTAAGCATAAACTCCCCATGGACAAGTGAACATGTTTTTATCTTGATCTTCAGGGGCTACCTGAATCTAGTTATATCTACTGAACCCGTCCAAGAAGGAAAAATATTTTTTCCCTGCTAATGTGTCTAAGACCTGCTCTACTAAAGGTAATAGAAAGTGGTATTTTAATGTTGCTTTGTTTAATTCCTTCTAATTTATGCGTACTCTCCATTTTCCATTCTTCTTAGGAATGATTAATAGGGGTGAAACCCACTGACTGTTGGATATTGGATAAATTAAATTTACATTTAATAGTTTCTACAACTCTTCTTAACAATTTCTTTTAGGTGTGGATTCATTCTCCAGTGAGGTTGTCTAACTAGTCTTGCATTTTGTTCAATTAAGATATTATGTATGCAATTTTTAGGATCAATCCCTCTCATGTCAGTATATTCCCATGCAAAAGCAGAAGAATGTTTCTATAAAACTTCTATCAATTGATTATTTTGCATTTCTTCTAGGTTTTCATTGACATTCAAGGTTTTTCCTATAAATATTTCTATCAAGGAATTCCCAAATTTTTCCATGGAGAGCAATGATACTTGTTTAGATGAGAGATACTCATGTCGATTACGATCATAATGTGAGGAAGATTCATTATTTTCCCGTAAATTTAAAAGTTGGTCTTCCTCTACTTGTTCAATAATGAAAATAGGTTGTATATCTTCTTCATCTTCTATCCATTCTTTAGTTTATGTATCTATTGTTGTTCTTGTAGGGGGATATAATGTAAATTTGTTTGTGGAATTTCCATTTGATATAAACATATCGCCTGATATACAGTCGATGAAAGCATTAGTTGTAGCCAACCAAGGCATTCCTAGAATTAATGGATGTCCTCCTAAATTATTCTTGGGTGTTAAGACCATGAAATCAATAGGATATTCCAAAGAATCTAAGGATACACAAACATCTTCCAACACATCATCAAGTTTAATAACAGACCTATCTGCTAATTGCAACAAGCTTGGTGTGTATTGAAGGTTAGGAAGCCTAAGTGTGTCCATAACTTGTTTACTCATTATGTTTATGGCTGCACCTAGATCAATCAGTGTGTTTGGTATTTCAGTTCCATTGATGTGAATTTTTACAATGGGGCTTCCTGGATCTAAATATTTTTGAATTTTCATCTTCCCCATCATAATGTCTGCAATTTTTCCGACTAACTGAATTCCTTTTATATCTTTTCTTTTTCTCCCTGATCCTTGTGTACTTAATTCCTTAAATGTTTCTAGAAACATTGTTATTTATTTTATGGCTTGTAATAAAGGATTATTAATACAAACATTTATCAATTCATCCATCATATAGTAATCAGGCAAGAAAATTTGTTTCTCTACTCCTTCATTGATTTTCAACCTTTCTGGGAAAGGTGGTCTAATTGATATCGAGGGTTGTTCTATGATAGGAGTATTTATTGGAAATTCTTCTATTTGTTTATTTTCTTTTTGAGGGAGAGAGGTCTCCCCTTCTTCTGATTGGTTTTTATGTTTTTGAAGATCGAAACTTGTTTATTGAATGACAACAGGAGTTTTTTTTTTTTGTAATACTCTTCCAGACCTTAATTGGACATTATTTAGATCTAGTGGAGTTATTACATAAGTTTGAGGATTCTGACCCTCCATGTCGTACAATGGTTGTTGTGGTATTTTATTATTAGGATTTGGAACTGGTTGAACGGGTAGTTGATTTGATTTTTGTGAAAATGGTAAGGAAAGTTGTGGGTTTTGATTCTGAACTAGAACTTGTGGTAATTGATTAGCTTGAGGAATTTGATTGGATGGGGGTAAAAATTGTGGTAGAAGATAGGATGGAAAATATTGTTGATATTGAGCATATGCCCCATAAGGATTTTTCCATCCTTGATTCCATGATTGTGACTGTGGCTGAGCCCAAGGTTACCAAGTTGGATTCCAACTGCTCTAAGAAAATTGTTGTGGTTTGAACCCTTGTGGTTGATTTGGTTTGGGATTTTTCCATGGTCTTTTGGCTATAAAGTAGAGAGGTTCTACTAGTTCTGATATTCCTTCACCATTAAATACAACCTTGAGACCTGGTAAAGAACGTGTCAGTCTAGGCAGTAACTCCATTAGGAAGAAAAAAATGATTCGTATTATTCCATCAGGTATATTATTGTTATATACAAAAGGGTGTGACTGTTCAATTCATCTCTTGATGACTGTTCACATTCCTAATTTAATTATTTACATAAATTCATCCAATCATGAGGATTAGGTATCAACATTCCCCCCCTTAATCTGAAGGGATGTTGGTGAGTCCAAGCATCGTTCTGAATCTTTCAAGCTTTTCTCTTCCAAGCGCTTTGGTGAAGATGTCTACAATTTGCTCATTTGTGGAACAATGGATTGTTTTGGCCTCAACATGATGTCGGATCAGATGATATTTAGTATTGATGTTCTTTGTTCGATCATGGAACTTTGGGTTCTTGGCCAACTTTATTGCAGAGGTGTTGTCAATCATGAGTGGAGTTGATTGTACTTGTTTTACCTGCAAATCTTCAAGAATTTTCCTGAGCCACACAATTCTTTTGTTACTTCAGCTGCTGCCACGTATTCTGCTTCTGTTGTGGAATCTGTTGGAACTGATTGTTTGCGTGATCTCTAGGAGATAGCTCCTGATCCAAGACTCATAGCATATCCTGAAGTAGATACCCAGTTTCTTTGTCTCCATCGAAGTCTGAATGAGAGTATCTGATCAAATTGAAGTCATCCACCTGTGTGTACTTGATTCCATAGTCTTGAGTTCCCTTCAAGTACTTTAGAACTCTTTTTGCAGTAGACTAATGTCCTTCACAAGGGTTTTGCATAAACCTGGAGAGGATTCTAACAACAAATGAAATGTCTCGTCTAGTAGTAGTAAGGTAGTTGAGACTTCCTACAAGCTATCTATACTTTGTTGCATCCTCAAATTCCTTTCCTTAAATAGATGTGAGCTTTAAGTTTTGTTCCATTGGAGTAGTAAGAGGATTGCACTCTGTCATGCCAAACTTGTTCAAAAAATATCCAATGTATTTATTTTGAGAAAGAAATATGGACTTTGGATGTTGGGTTACTTCAATGCCAAGATAGTAATGAACATAGCCCAAATCAATGATTTCAAAACTTTTCCCCAATTCCTTCTTTATGGATGCAATGTAGCTTTCATTGTTCCCTGTCATTAAAAGATCATCTACATATACCACAAGATATACAACTGTTTTACCAAATTTCTTGACAAATAAAGTTGCATCATCAAGATCAAAAGGATTGAAATTGAGTTTCAGAAGATGCTCAGTTAGTTTTTCATACCAGGCTCGTGGTGCTTGTTTGAGGCCATACAAGGAATTCAAAAGTTTGAATACTTTATGTTCATGTCCTTTCACAGAAAATCCTTTAGGCTGGGACATAAAAACATTCTCTTTTAGATCTCCATTCAAGAAGGCAGTTTTTACATCCATTTGATGGACTTTCCAACCGTTCTGAGCTGCTAGTGCAAAGAGTGTCCAGATGGTGGCCCATTTTGCTATGGGGGAAAATTTTTCCTCATAATCGATCCCTTCCTTCTGTGCAAAACCTTTTGCCACAAGCCTAGCTTTGTGCTTGTCAAGTGAGCCATCAGCTTTGTACTTGCTCTTGTAGACCCACTTGCAGCCAATTGGTTTGGTTCCAAATGGAGGATCAACCAGCTTCCAAGTGTCGTTCTTTATGAGGACATCATACTCCTTTTGCATCACTTCTTTCCATTCATCATGAGAATCAGCTTCTTTAAAGGAAGTTGGTTCAAAATCTGTAGACAAGTTCAATTCACAATCATAAGAAACATCCATATCAACAGGTGAATTAGAGTCATCCACATCACCTCCATTTTGTCGGTTTGAATTTCTGGTTCCTGTTTTTCCAATTTCATCAGGATGAACACTTTCAAGTGTCTTTGTCAGCCACCTTGGGGGACCTTTCTGAGATGGTCCAGGCTGCTCTGTTGATTGAGTTGGGAGTGAATCAAGATTGAGTCTCCCAATTCTATCAATTACATCACTTAAAGCATCATCCGTTGTTGGAGTTTCAGACGGGGGAGAATCTTCTTCAGAAGAAGATTCCACATGTTGATCTAGGATAGGAATCCCCCCTTCAAGATGTGGAATCTGATTTTCAAATTCTTGAAATGATTTTTGTTTTTGCGAATCTATCCAAGCGATCAAGTTGCCGCTCAACAACATTGTCAGATTTGGATGATTCAAGAAAAATTACATCTCTAGATATAACAAACTTTTTATTTTCTTCATCATAGAGGCGGTATGGTTTGGAGGTGTTTGAATACCCCAGGAATATACACTTACGACTTCTAGCACCAAGTTTGTTTCTATGTACCTTTGGTATCAAATCATAACAGGTGGAACCAAAGATCCTGAGATGTTTTACCGAAGGAACATGTCCATACCACAATTCATAAGGAGTCTTGTTTCTTATAGCATTAGATGGACATCTATTCTTTATATATGCAGCACATAGAATAGCATCAGCCCAAAACATTATCTTTACATTTTTGAAAAAAAGCATGGATCATACCATATTCAAGATTGTTCTATTCATTCTTTCTGCTACACCATTCTATTGGGGATTATAAGGCACAGTTGTTTGATGTTTGATCCCATGTTGGCGAAGATATTTTTCAAATTCATTTGATGTGTATTCTTTTCCATTATCCGTGTGAATAGACCCTATATGATATTGTGCATCATTTTCAATCCATTTATGTAAATTCTTGAATGTTAGGAAAGCATCAGATTTGTTCTTCAATAAATAAACCCAACACATTCTGGTGTAGTCATCAATAAATGTCATGATATATTTATTTCCATTTTCAGAAGGAACAGGCATTGGACCACATAAATCTGAATGAATGAGTTCAAGTTTCCTATGTGCTCTTGAATGTGGATCATGAAAAGACTGTTTGCTATGCTTTCCTAGAATGCAAGCATCACATTGCTTAAGTTTTCTAGGAATTGTAGGCAAACCAGCAACACCATTTTTCTTCAATAAGCGGAGACTGTCATAGTTCAAATGTCCAAATCTAGCATGCCTAATAAACTTGATGGAAGTGTACCTTCTTCATGATGAGAATTGCATGAGAAATGTTGTGCATGAGCAGATGTTCCTTGCAGTTTGAGAAGCCTTTCTTCTTCTATTCCCCTCATGACAAGTGAGTGGTCAGATGCTTTTCTTACCTCAAGATTTCCATCAAACATATGAATGGAGTGACCTTGCTGGCGGATGTGGACCAAGGACAACAAGTTTCTCTTGAGCTGTGGGAGATATAAAACATGATCAAGAAGAAAGTCTGGGAGACCAGGCAGTTAAAGCCTGATTGTGCCAAGCCCTGATGGCTTGATTTTTGACTGATCTGCAAAGTAAACTACTCCATCAACATTGTCAGTGAAATTTTCAAAAAAGTCTTTTCTATGAGTCATATGACAGGTTGCGCCTGAATCAAGCAGCCAGTCATTTTTCCAGGAAGCAAGTGAAATGTTAAACAAATCTTCATTTACTCCAATGTTACATTGTGCCTCAATATAGTGAGCGGATTCAGGTGCTTTACCTTTGTCTGTATCATCAGTTTTACCTTTCTGTTGGTTCCTTCTCTGCTCAATTTTGTCCCATGGTAGCTTGCATGTAGAGGCATCATGTGATCCATTTCTTTTGCAGCGAATACAATGTAAATCTGCCTTTTCTGCTTGAGGATGTCTGCCCCCCCCTACCTCTGAAGTATCTTCCTCTTCCTCTTCGTCCACCTCTTCCTCTTGTAGAATCTTGAGCAGGATATTTTTCTTTATTAGCCATGCATACAGTCTCTTCAAAAGATTCAGGGACTGTCTTCTTTCCAAAGGCTTTTTCCCTTTCAACAAACTTTTTCACAAGAGAGTCAAAGGTTATGTCCTTAAGATTTCCATTTGCTTGCAAAGACTCAAGATAATTGGAGTATGTAGGATATAGTGCCTTGGGAAAAGCAATAAGAGATATATCTAGCTGAACTTTAGTGGAATTGATATCATGCACTATAGATTTTATTTCAGATGCAAGAGCAAGAGGGTCATTATTTTGCAGTTCAAAAGTGAAGAGTTTGATCATAAGTTGGACGACTTCAAGTGCAGAATGTGAGTCATAGAGCTCTTTCAGCTTTTGTAAAGCTTCAAAGGCAGTTGTACATGTTGTAAGGTGACAACTTACCTCCTTATTTACAGACGCTGCTATTAGTGCATATGCTTTGCTGTTCTTGTTTTCCCAGATGGCAAGCTCTTTCTCTGATGTAGGCTTTTCTGGGTCACTGTCTCCTTCTCCGACACACACTCCTTTCCACAGCTCATTGAAAATGAGGGTGTGTTGTACCATCCGAGACCACAGGATAGTTCTCCTTGCCAGTGAGAACTATTCCTATCATAGAGATGATTGAATGCATTCTGTAAAGGTTACTTCTACTGATATAAAAAACTTTTGCTGATATATACTTCTGATGGGAAAAAATTACTCTTAAAAAACTTCCGCTGCTTTTAAAAAAATGATTTTGTTATGGAGAAAAAATCATTAAATTCTGCTACATATCTCTGTAAAAGAGCGCTTCATTGTAATATATAACCCCAATATTCAAAGTTCTGCTATATGTATCATAGGGCTAACCACATTTCGACAAGATTTCATACGGTAGTCATGAATGCAAATAAAATGAAACCATCAATCCTCTTAACCAATACAATATGCGTTTTACAAATGGGCGTCCTCAAATAGTGAAAGTAGATAGGCCACATACTGTTTTACATCACAATCGATTTCAAAAATCCTTTCTACACTGTTTTACATCAGCGGCAGTCTTTCAATAGGCAGTGGCAGTCTTTCAACAAACTGTTTTACATCAAAATCGATTTCAAAAAATTGTTTTACATCTCAATCGATTTAAAAAAAAAAACTGTTTACATCACCATCGATTTTTTATTTATTTAAAAACGGTTTTATATCACCAGCACCACACCGTTGGCAACTCCATAGTGGAAAACGCACCAGCACCACACCGTTGGCAACTCCACAGTGGCAAACGAACCAGCACCACACCGTTTCAAATATCAGACAAATGAACAGCGTTTCAACTATTAGACAAATGAACAGCGTTTCAACTATTTCCACCAGCGTTTCAAATACCAGAGATTGAACAGCGTTTCCAATATTTTAAATACAGCGTTTTCAAAAAAAAACAACTGTCACGCTTCCAGCTCAATGGTACAAGGCACAATAGATTTCAAAACAATGTTACCAGGCTCGTGGTGGTGCTCCGATACACACAGCGTTTAAGCCAGCTTTTCAAATAGGCGTTCCAATGCTTTGAATTTCCAGGTGTTTCAATGAAGGCAGCGTCAGTCGTTTCAATGAAGGCAGCGGCAGGCCTTTCAATGAAGGCAGTCTTCAGTCTTCAGTTATGTCAGAGACTGAGCAGCTCTCAGTCAGGAGTTACAATTATTCTGGGACCTGTGCTCTGATACCATGTCAGGCCAGGGTAACTCCAGAATTGATGAGCGAGAGAAAACTGATTATGTTATTCATTAGGTAACCTACATTTATATACATAAACAAAACGGATCAGTTCATCTTCTGGATGACTGTCCAGTTCACCCATCCGTTTCGGATTAGGTGTCAACACAAAGATTACCACTTTGTGTCTTGTTGGTTTGTATGACTGCTTGTCATTGGTTCTCTATCTAACTGCTGTAAATGAAAAATGCTGAAAATACACATATTTATGTACAATATGTAATTTTGTTGTGCTCATGGATCATAATAGTGCATTCGCTAGGCCTTCCTCATTATTTGAACCATCCAGACTCTTCAGAAAAAAGGTGTTATTTCCCTGTACAGCTTGAATCACAAATGGTCCTTTCCAAAGAAAATCAAATTTGCCATGTTTCCCTTTGTCTTCCCTCCTAGAATCCCACTTTAGTACTTTGTTCCCTACAAAGAAGTTTTCATATTTTTTTCTTTTGTCAAACATCCCTTTCAGCTTCTCTTGTAGAACCTGGGTTCTATGATACACTTCTTCCCTTGTTTGCTGTAAGTGAATTGTTTGATTGATCCTTCTCTGGATGTCATTAGGTTCTGCTTGTATCTCCTGCAGCAATTTGAT
>APFE031014475.1:80864-93401 GCA_000404065.3 Pinus taeda
CATATCGGATCGTAGACTGTTCCCCCAGGTATATTTGTTTCTGTTGGTAACCTTAGTGACCATATTCTCTAGGATTCTTCCTAAGGTAACGGTGGCGGGAAGATCCCACTGTACCTGGAGCAGACGCCGGCTAGACTCACTTGGATTTTCTGGGGGGTTCTCTTCACTCGAGACGATTAAGTGGAGAAACTTGTGCCAGTCTATTCATTAAGCAGGTTGTCGGGGTAACTGTTCCAACTGCTATTTCTGTATCGAACTCTGCGATGTTGGATTTCATCACCAACTAGTGTTTTTGGTCTGGAAAGTTACTGTTTGTGTGCGCTTGATCTCCTAGATTCTTTAGGCGTGTGATTCAATTTCTTTGGTTCTTTAGAGGCTTTAGGTGGTTTTCATTGAGATTTTACTTTGTTTGCCTGTGAAGTAGTTAAAAGTCTTTAACTGTGGCTGAATTACTGAGGCATTCCCGTAGACTTCGGGGCCAATCCCCTGAGTTTGTTAACGTGACTGAGTTACTGAGGATGTCCCGTAGACTTCGGGGACAACCTCCTGAGGATGTACCAAGTCAGCTTGAAGGCTTGAAAGTCCTCGTGTCTCCTAGTGGTGATAGAAGTGGGTCACCTGAAGAAGAAGAACTTTCTTTGATAGTACATTTTGATTCTCAACCGTTAGTAATTTCAGAGGTTACTGGTAGTATTGCATCTACTAGTGATATAGGTGAAGAGCCTGAAGTATCTGAACCTGAATCTGAAGTTGCTGCTACTCCCGTATCAGAGTTTGTTTCTCCAAATCCTAGTGGTCCTAATTCTCCTAGGGTAGAAACCGTAATTACCCAAGATCTTCCTTCTGGACTCATAGCTATTAAAGAGCTTGCCATTTCGGACATCGAAGAAAGCTTTCCTTTTCCAGAAGATCGACCTATCTTAGACCTTAGGGAGGGTGAATCAATCTTTTATAGTCCACCTAGGAACAGTGTTTGGTACCATTCACTGACTAATATTTTGGCAAATCCGGGACTAAGTTTTTCACCACCTCGCATTTTTTATCACCCAACACCTAGATATTACTATCCTGCATTGAATATGTCTAATCCGTCATCCATGTTTTCTCAATCTCTGGAAGCCTATTTGTATGGAGGTCCTTCTGTTCCCGCTGGGTATCAGTCTATCTCTGGTACTTTTTTGGGAGCATCTCCTCAACCTATCGAACAGAAGTTTTTAACTCGAAGTAGTGGTACTAAACCGTTGAGTGTAGAAGATATTCTAATGATGTCAGGTTCTCAACCTCAAGGTGGCTAGTTACCGCCTGGGGGCAACCTCAAGGTACTCAGTATGTGCCTGGGGGAGAACCTCAGGGTACCCAGTATATGCCTGGGGGGCAACCTCGGGGTACTCAGTTTGCGCCGGGGGGACAACCTCAAGGACAGTACATACCCACGGGACAGTACGTTCCTCAAGGTCAACACCAGACTCAATATGTACCCCAAGGTCAACCTCAGTATCAATATGTACCCCAAGGTCAACCTCAGGATCAATATGTACCCCAAGGTCAACCTCAGTATCAATATGTACCTCAAGGTCAACCCCAGTATCAGTACGTTCCCCAGGGTTATCAACCCCAAGGTCAGTACCCATCTCAAGGTTACCAACCGCCTTCTAGTCAATCATATATCAACCCTACCCTCAACCCGGTTATGGTCCTCAATATCCTCAACCTGTTATGGGTCCATACCCCGGAACGAATTTAGAGTGGGATCCATCTCAATCCCAGCAGGTCTTGCAACCGAATGTGCAGTCATCATCTCAACCTGGAAAACCCTTGGTTTCTGGTCCATCTCAGCAACCCGTCCAGTCTACTTTTCAAACTTTTGTACCTTCTGTAGTTTCTCAGTCTGGGCCTAGTACACCTCGTACTCTGCCTCAAACGTCTGCTGCAACTACTGCAACATCTACTCCATCCACCCCACCTTCTTCTAGAGTATCGGCAGCTCCAGTTTCTACTGTTCTTGTATCTACTCCTCAAACATCTTTACCTCGGTCTGGACCTACGGCCCAGACTTCGGTTCAGATGCCTGTAGGAAGTACATTTGTCACTTCTCAGCCTCAATTTAATCAACCTCCGTACCAAGCACAGTACCAATACGGTCCTACTGCGCAGCAACCAACCTATCAGTATCAACCATACCCTGGGTATACATATCAACAACCTTAGCAACCCCAGTATGGTCCGGTTAATCCTGGTTTTCCAGGAAGTCAAAATATCCAAAATGCGATTCCCATTCCTAGTTATCCTGGATATCCTCCTCCTGGGGCTGGTCTGCAGACCTCAAGTTTTAGGGACCCTAATCGTCAGTTATCATTTATCGTAACTTTGGACTTGCCTGACTTGACGCGCCTTACGAATGATCCAATTAACTATCTTCCGTATTGGTCGCCAATGCCACATAAGTTACCCAGTGATATTCCTAAATTCGAAGGTAAGCCAAGAGAGGACCCGTCAAACCATGTCATGACTTATCACCTATGGTGTGCGTCTAACTCCATTTCAGATGATTCTATTCGTTTACGTCTTTTTCAACGCACTCTAATTGGTCTTGCGGCCAAATGGTATATCGAATTACCGCGAGCCACTTTTTATAATTTTAGTCAGTTAGCTACCTCGGTTTTAACTCATTTTCAGTTGCCAGTCAGATATGACAATGGCACGAAGCTATTAACTTCGTTAAAACAGTCGACGTCCACTTACATTTCAGATCATATCCATGAATGGAGACGTCGATGGCGTTTAGTGAAAGTTTATATTCCGGATCAGATTTTAGCTGAATGGTTTGTAAAATCCTTACTGCCCAAGATCATTGAAGATGTAGCTAAAGCCGAAGTAGTTACTGAAGAGCAAGTCATTTCTCAAGCACAGTACCTTGACTTGGTTTATACTCAGTCGGGTACGTTACACGAGAAGATCCCCGACCTACACAAACAAAATCAAATCGCTGCTGCTCCTTCAGGGTCTCATGCCGCTGATGGTATGATTGGTATGGTAAATACCAAAAGTAAGAAGAAGTCTTCTAAGAATTCTTCTCCTATAATAACCTTGCCAAATTCCCCAATAGGAGAGTCTTCCGCGGAACTTTCCGCCGATATTCACGTTGTAGAGTCATCTACAGCTATATCAAAAACCGGTGGTAAGAAGAAAAGGAAGAAGAAGAATAAAGAGAAAAATTCCAAAGAGAAACCCGAAAAAGCGGAACCCACTGATGAAAAATGCAAACCTCGTTATCCGTGTCTCATCTGCGATGAAGACCATTATACGAGAGACTGCCCTCATAGGGCAGAAGTTGAAAAAATTGTCAAAGGTTCCCAAACTCCTGCTGTCTTGAAGGATCCTTTTCCAGCTCAAGATAGTAAGATGATAGGTTCATCCTCCAGTGCCAATGAAGAACCCATATTGATGATGTCTCATGTAAGGATTGCGACTCGATCGCAAGATTATGGCGTAAAAGTCTGTTGATGGTAAAGAAGCAGAATCTTCTCATTCAAATCCATCAACCTCAGCTCCCGGTTCCAAATCCACTACAATCGAGAAACCTAACCAAGACTTAGTAATCAAACCACCCACAAAGGGTGTACTTCGAAAGTCCGCTTTCAATCCACATGCGAGAGCGGCTCAGAACTACAACATTGTTGAGGATTTAGCTGTTTCACCCTCAGCAATGTCGGCTTTGGAAGTGCTGCAATCATGTCCAGCACAGGGAAAATTACTTTTGTCGGCTATAGGAGCTATTGATGCTCAGGACCCGAACCTTATAATCTTCGATCTAGAAAATAGTGCACCGCGTCTACCTCAACAAATGGTTGTCCAAATTCCAGTGATAGTCAAAAAACAAACCTGTTCATAGGACTGTGATTGTCGAGGGAGCTTCCACGTGCATTATGTCGATACAGTGTTGGAGATCGCTTGGTTCTCCTTCACCAAATAAATCCCCGACAATTCTTAAGGCCTTTGATGGCTGTGGGTTTCATCCTTTCGGCATTTTACAGGATCTACCTATAGGGGTTGAAGGAAAAATCGTTAATCTAGATGTGGAGGTGGTTGATGCCCCTCTAGATTACAACCTTCTCTTGGGTATAAGTTGGTCTTACGCTATGACAGTTGTTGTCTCATCGGTCTTTCGGCTTATAAAGTTCCCTCACAACGGAAAGATCGAACTATAGACTAGTTGTCATACTTTCATCTGACCCAGCCTCTGCTGAGAGCATTCAGCATGTTGGTAAAGCGACGATCCCTTATAAGGATGTTGGTGTAGGGTTAGTTAAAGATTCTGGTTTACTGGGCACTTTTCCTTTCCCTCCTATCAATGCATCATCTTCTACTGCAACTATTCATATGATTTCATCAGGAATCATTGTTAATGATGATCCTTGGATCATACCTTCTGAAACTGAGATAGACTCATTTGGTAGTCTTATGCCTTTGAGTCCGTATGAACTTGCATATCAGACCGTGTAGTCGTTTTCTTACCCAACATCAACCCAAATCGACTTAATGAACGAGGTCCATGAAGATTCATTTTCGACATCAAACTCGGAATTAAGAACGTTTTCCGAACTTGTTCAATCAGATGAGAAAATTCATGAAATCCTATGTGTCGATGAGTTACCATGGGAAGATCTACATCACAGATCTTCGTTTTTACCCGAGAACGATCGTTTTGAAAATGATTTTTCATCAATCTTTACAACTGAATATGTTAAGGACGCTCAGAATCCAATGAAACATCCCGATTCTAAGTTAAACTTGGGAAATATTTCTCAAACTATTCCCCTTGACATTTCAGTTAAGCCAAGAATTGTTGAAAATGTTCATATAGGTGCCTCTTGTACGGAAAATGAAATTCAAACATACAAAGCCCTATTTCAAGAATTCAGTGATGTGTTTGCCTGGTCCTATCAGGAAATGCCAGGAATTGACCCAGCAATCGTAGTTCATGAAATTAAAACCTACCCGTACGCTAAACCCGTTCAGCAATGTCTACGTCAGATTCACCCAAGAAAAGCTGCTGCAATTAAAGCAAAAGTTAAAAAATTGTTGAAAGCGGGTTTCATTTATCTAATCCCGTTAACGGCTTGGGTATCGAATATTGTTCCCGTGAATAAAAAGAAAGGGAAAATAAGAATATGTATTGACTATAGGGACATTAATCGAGCATGTCCAAAGGACAATTACCCTACTTCCTATATCGATCAAATTATTGATGATTGTGTCAGCAGTGAAATTTTCTCCTTTATGGATGGCTTTTCCGGATACAATCAAATCAATATTTTGCCTGCCGATCAACCAAAAATGGCATTCATTTGTCCATGGGGGACATTTGCTTATTGCAAATTACCTTTCGGCCTTAAGAAAGCTGGCGCAACTTTTCAACAGGCCATGTCTTACGCTTTTCATGATATAAAACACATTGTGCAACCCTATCTCGATGACTTGCCTGCTCATTCCTTACATCGAGCTGATCACCTCGTCCATTTACGAGCAATCTTTATGAGGTGTAGGCATTATCGAATTCGGCTGAATCCCCACAAGTGTGTGTTCTATATTGAAATGGGTCAATTACTAGGATTTGTAGTTTTGAAAGCTGGAATTCGCGTCGATCCTTCGAAGGTCAAAGCTATCATCAAATTGCCTCCTCCTTCGAGTCTTCACCAACTCCAAAGTTTGCAAGGGAAAGCAAACTTTTTACGTTGATTTATCCCTAACTACGCCGAGATCATCAAGGGCTTTACCCGGTTGTTGAAACAGAATACTTCATTCTTTTGGGATGAGATAGCGGAAAAATATTTTGATGCGTTAAAACATGTGTTGACCCATGCACCGCTGTTGCATCCTCCCAACTACAACCAGGACTACTTCTTGTATCTCGCCGCTTCCTATTCCACCATTGGAATTGTGCTAGTTCAAGAAGATGAATTCGGTACGGAACATGTGATATATTACCTTAGTCGAACGTTAAATCCAACTGAGCTAAAATACTCACATGTGGAGAAATTGGCATTGGCAGTTGTTCAAGGTGTCCAACGTTTTCGTCATTACATTTTACTACGCAAAACTATGGTCATTTCTGATTGCAACCCTATGATCTATATTTTGACCAAGAAATTGCTGGGGGGCAAGTACTTCAAATGGATCGTCATCTTGCAGGAGTTTGACTTGGAATTTGAAAAGTCCAAGTCAAAGAAATATTTAGTTTTTGCGGAACTTATGTGTGACTTCCCGCATGTTGATACAGAAACAGTGGCGGAGGAGCCCATTGCAGACGAATCCTTGTTTCTAATTAGCACTTTAGATCCATGATATGGAGATATCATCACTTATCTCCAAACCCAAACCTTTCGGCCAGATATTTCACGATCAGACCGTCGAAAAATCTGATTCCGATCCTAACAATTCAAAATTATTGGAGATACTCTTTATCGTCGTGGGGCGGATTCTATTTTCCGACGTTGTTTGACTCATGAGGAAGCTGAAAGGGTCTTAAATGACTGTCACTCTGGAGCGTGTGGCAGTCATATGTCTGGGTATGCCACTGCCCAAAAGATATTGCACGCTGGCTATTTCTGGCCATCTTTGTTTAAAGATTGTATTACTGCGGTCCGAAAATGCCACAATTGCCAAATTTTTGATCGAAAAATGCGCGCTCCACCTGCTCCTCTTCACCCTATAATTTTCGTTGGTCCTTTTACCAAATGGGGTATCCATTTTATTACATGTAACCCTCACTCGGCCGGGGGGCATGCATATATTATCCTTGCGGTAGATTATTTTACTGAGTGGGCCGAGGCGATGCCTACATTTGAGGTAGACGGACAAACAGCTGCAATTTTTGTATTCAATCATATAATTGCTAGGTTTGGTGTTCCACAAGCGATTATCACTGACCATGGGCGTAATTTTCGAAACGTTATGATGACAGAACTTACAAACCAACTTGGCTTGCGTCACGACAGTTCAACTCCTTATTATCCACAAGCTAATGGCCTGGTTGAAGCCATCAACAAAGTTTTAGTCATCATGATCCGACGAATCATTGGGATTCATCGATTGAACTGGCACAACATGTTATTTTCAGTGCTATGGGCGTATCGAACCTCAGTTAAAACATCAACAGGGTTCACTCCTTTCCAACTAGTTTATGGTTTGGAAGTTGTGTTACATATTGAGTGCGAAATCCCGTCATTGCGAATGGCCATCGAGTTGCTTCCAGCTACTTCTGAAGAGGAAAGACATTTGTTATACTTGGCTCAGCTAGATGAGAATCGCCGCGATGGTGCATTAGCAATCGAATCTCATGCCAAACGTATTAAAGCTCAGTATGATCGAAATGTGACCCCTCGAAATTTTTTGGAAGGAGATCTAGTCCTTTTGTACGATCAAGCAAATGATAAATTAGGCGCTGGAAAAATTTGTGGCCTATGTGGCACGGTCCCTTTGTTGTCAAGTGAAAGCTAGCGAAAAGGGCCTATGAATTGGTAGACTTTGACGGGGTCTCTTTAGGTAAACCCAGAAATGGTCTTTACCTGAAGAGGTATTATGCTTAAACGAGTGTGGATATTTTTTAGTTAGGTTAGTTTTTCTTCTAACTGGTGTGTTTTAGATTAAAGTGTGCTTAGCTTAGAGATTGAGTTTTCCGTCGTTATTCCTGCTTATCTTGGTTTTGCGTTTGATATCGCAGATGTCGACACCTATCCAAACATATATTGGTTTCACTGATGGCACTTGTCGTAGTACACGGAATATTTCTTCCGTAGCTTGGGTTATTTATTCGCCCTCTGACGAGTTGGTATCTATGCATGGGGTAAGCCTTGGTCAAACAACGAACAACATTGCAGAGTATAGTGCAGTGGTTGAGTTATAATCTGAATCTATTTCACTTGGGATTCGGAGTTTGATAGTGAGGTTAGATTCTGAACTCGTTGTATTACAGATTAATAGAGTATACGCCATTAGAAATCTAGTTTTATTAAGATTATTTTTGAGAGTGCATCTCTTGGAACGTGAATTTGACTATATTGAATATCATCATATTCCAAGATCTTTAAATACATTAGCAGATGCAATTGCTTCTCAAATGTTAAGTAGACATGTGCAATAATCATACAAGTAAATTTAAAAACATTCCATAACATGTTTAACAAGACAAGCTAGTAATAACGATATCATATATATAGGAGTGTGTCAAAAAATACATCGTCCTCGATCATAGGTTGAAAAACACCTTATGATCGACAAAAATGATAGGTACAAAAAGAAAAATGTCATGTGTGACTACAATAAGCGATCATCCCATCACTGGTGATGATCTCGATACGAAACCACTGCCCGGGCCACCTTACAAAGGAACCTTCTACAAGGCTCGGGGACTCCAATCGCATAGCGCTGAGTTCGATGAGGGATGTCGTCTATGCTGGTCTCGGGAATGTCCCCTGTCAGACGCTCTAGATGACTCTCCAACTCGGCCAAAGTCTCCGCTGATTCATCCTGTGGGGCTGGAGCCGGTGCAACTGTTTGTCTTCTCTCGGAAGGCCGGAGAGCGGCTAGTCACTGTGGGCCCACATCTGCATTTTGAAATTATTACTATTAGTTTTACGACGATATAAAAAAAAAATTAAAAAAAAAAAAAAAATTAGGAAAATGTTGAAAAATTATTTTACCTGAGTCGTCCCACTGCTCTCCTGGAGGAAGAGCCATGTCTAGGTCTCCACGAAAATCAACCCTAGCATAAGGGAAGTCCTGAATAGAAAAAACCTGGTTCTCCAACCATTGGAAATACTCAGGTTTGAACCGAACGACCTCGGTCCCCTCATCAGGATGAAGGGCCATGACTGTGACCCATCGCATCAGTTTGGGCTCTCGAGGAAGCCCAGCTCCAACAGTAAGGTGCTGTGGGATCAGCATAGGAATCCTCTCTAAGCCAAAACTCAGGACTAAAGCCCCATAACCAAAAGTCTTAAGTCGTCCATTCTTGGCCCTGTTCAATTAGCCCTTCACATTGGCCAACACAGCATCGCACCAGTTGAAGATGGTGCCCTGGAAGTAATCAACTGCCATACGCATCTGGGATCCGGTGGCAATATGTAATGCGGCAACTCCACGAAGTCTAGTAACAGTGAATGCAATCACCATGAGCTCAGGACGAGATATGGTCTTTATATCTATCCCTTTGTGTCTAGTATGGCGGTTGCAGTACTCTAACCGGAGGCTATCGATAGACTGGCCACCTGACCTAGTCCCGAACAGAGTCAAGTCAGTGCATCTCTTAGGCAAACTAGTCAAGAAATATATATCCGCCGGCTCGATTTCGAGCTAGTGGCCGCCAATAAAGAAGCACTGGTCCTAAACGCTCCATCTGTCAACCATCCACTGTAAGAAATCCACCTAAGCCCTCATGCCAAGAATGGCCAAGTATTTGTACAAGCCGCATGCCCTCAAAGCATCAAGTGAAGGCTGATGATTCCATGTGGCAGCGTCCACGTCCTCGTGCTCTCATTCGCGCCAATCTAGCATGATGTACTACCTGCATCAAGCATAAAGATAAATTAGAAAGCTATAAAATATTCTCATTGGTCCATTTTTGAGAAATTTTGGGTTAAAAACCCTCGCGGCGGGGACCACACCCTACGTGATAGACATAGTGCCTGGGACCGCACTTTGTCTACACGGAAGGTGCGGACCCCGAGCTTTTTCCCAATCGAGAAAAGTCGGGGTCCGCAGGTCCGCAGTGGTGAACCTACGTACCCAGAGCGCGGGTTTTATGCCTAAAAACCCTCCCAAAAAATGAAATGAAGGACTAAAATGAAAAATGAAACGATTAAAAATGAAGAGTAGGATGATGTAGATTACCTGGAGAAGACAGTGTTCATTTCTGACGGTTGGATTTTCCACAATCTTCACAGGACGTTTTTTGACAAAAAGCACTATTCTCTCACCTGTTGGATACCTATACCAATAGGTTTCATATTTCATGATGGGAAAATTCAAATGCCAAATATGCTCTGCTTTGCTGATAAAAAGATCACATATTTCCAAGGAAAGGCAAGGTGTGTACATGCCTTCATGTTTATTAAATTTTGATGGATGGTCCAACAGTCTAATCTGGATCATGCCAAGTGTCAATTTACTGTTGTAGAATAGAGAAAGAACTCTGTCCAAACTGTTTAATCTTGGCAGATTAGTAGTTAGGCAGAGAAGCTAAGGTTCCCAACCGCTTAATCTGGGGCCTTGGAAGCAATAAGGGTAGTATTTGATAGGCAATCAAAAGAAAAGCCAGTGGAAAAGAAAAGGCACATAAGGGTCTGCAAGTCCAAGTGCACCCTCCAAGAAGAAACAAAAAATGCTAGGCAAATAGATAGGTAGGTAGATGAGGTTGCAGAAGAGGTGTTCCTTCCAAGCCGAATCTTGTTGATCAATACAAGGAAAACAACATAATGGAGCATGTCTAACTTCCCTTTTTTCCTGATTTATCACTCATTACTAACATCCCTTCACCAGTTGTGGTTATGTAAGAATTCAAGGTTTTATGTTGGTTCTTGATTCCTTTAAGAGCCACATTTCTTGTGCAAAATTATTTTCATTTTGATCTACTCCCTAAACTAAGTTGTTTTCAAGAAAACTTAGTAATATCAGTCCTCATTCACCTTCTCCCTCCATATTAACCTTTAACTTCTATTATTTAACTCCTTATGTCACCCTTTCCCTACTATTATAACACCATGGTGTATAAACCCTAAGCATTCTATAAATATTCCCTCCTTGGCATTATAGCCATATGATTCATTACCAGGGAATCAAATTGACATCTTGTCAGTTTGAGAACCCAAGCCTAACCTCTTTTCCTCCTTTGGAAGCTCATCTACCTAGTCAAACCTTCATTTTGCCTAAGAAACGTTGAAAAACCCTTTTTGCACCCTTAGACCCGCTCAAAAGGCGAAATGCATGGAAAAACCCACTTTGTCCGCCTTATCCTAAGTTTGGGACCCATTTGCGCTTTTATGCGAAATTGTATGAAAAACCCACTTAGCCTAAGTTTTAAAAGCCATGCCTGATTTTGCAAAAGTTCATTGAAAAAACCATATTTCTCCACCTTATCCTAAAGTTTTCGGCTATGCGTGATTTAATAAAGAAAAACATTGGAAAACCATGAAATTCATTGATATTTCTAAGGGCCCCGCCGGGCACAAATCCCGTCAAAAAACAATTATTTATTCTCTGCCCGACGCCGTATCATCCGTGCAGATCATTGGCCCATCGACCGTCCGATCAAGCACTTTTCATCCGATGGTTGACGCGGATATCGGGCCGGCCCCGACGTCCGAAAGATATCGTCCGATATCTGACAGAGGCTGACGTCAGGCCTGGTCCACGCGTCGCCCCCATATCGTATCGGAGCCCCCTCCGACAGATTCCTTTCCGTAGCATAAGCGGTAAGATATGATACCGCCATGGTTTCCGGTTTTCCGCCAATCCACCTGCCTGTGTCAGTGCCGCGTCACTGCCTGCGTCATCGCCGCGTCCGCAACCTTCCGTCCACCATTGCTCCACCTGTCTGCCACCTCACCACCCCCGTGGACCACTGATAGGCCACCACGTCACCTGATGACGTCATGATGACATCATCCTACCCTGACCCACCTGATGACGTCATGCTGACGTCACCCGAAAAGGGCGCGAATGTCCCAAAAAAGCCATATTTTTTCAATTTTTGCGTTCTTTTTGCACTTTTTGCAAAAACTGTTCTTGCGCCTTCTGCATGCATTTTACGACCAATTGCACCAACCTGCTCAAATCGACCTGGAGACCTTCGGCGCGCCTACCCACCTGCATTCGTGACCCGGACCATCGAGTTTACCAGGTATTTATCCCTGCAAGTCTTCTCTACGCTTGGTTTTTGTCTGCAAATAACTGAAAGCTCACTTAAGGCACTGAAAACGCATAATTCAACGGTGAATTCCCTGCACCCAGTTCCCACTTGGAAATTTAACGGTCGAAATTCATTAGCCGAGCCTGTTTTAACAAAACTTTCATCGAAAACCTGCATTATGTTCGCGCAGTCATGAACAAGAAACTCGGAACCTACATTTGATTATTGAGGAAGGTCTGTTAAAGACGAGGATTTGCCTTCTCAAGTGACTGGAGCAGTATTTCAAATGCCACAAACTTACCCTGTTATCCTTCATTTCTCAATTCACCTCTTCACTCAGGCAGTACTCTTTTTCTGTTTCCCAGTCTAAGTAACAACAACCTACATACAAAACTGAGTTTAAGTAACCATGGAGACTCCAGTTGCACCTGTGGCCCTTAATGTTGCCCCTTTGAATGCCCCTTAGGGAGAACTAGAGTGGCAGAATTTTGATCCAGGTGGATATTGGTGGCCACCTGCCAAGTCCACATGGACCCCCACCATTGTCTTTCTTAGCATTTTCAGTTTTCTTAATTGTAGCACAACTTACTATTTTTAGCAGTTTTTCGGGTCCTGAACTTCCGGAGCCG
>APFE031014475.1:94095-139967 GCA_000404065.3 Pinus taeda
GATCCAGAAGAAAGTCTGGAAGACCAGGCAATTTAAGCCTGATTGTGCCAAGCCCTGATGGCTTGATTTTTGATTGATCTGCAAAGTATACTGCTCCATCAACATTGTCAATGAAATCTTCTTTTCTATGAGACATGTAGCAGGTTTCTCCCAAATCAAGCAACCAATCATTTTTCCATGAAGCAAGTGAAGCATTAAACAAATCTTCATTTACTCCAATGTTACATTGTGCCTCAACATAGTGAGCAGATTCAGGCGCTTTACCTTTGTCTGTATCATCAGTTTTACCTTTCTTTCGGTTTCTTTTCTACTCAATTTTTTCCCATGGTAGCTTGCATGTAGAGGCATCATGTGATCCATTTTTTTTGCAATGAATACAGTGTAAATCTTCCTTTTCTCCTTGAGAATGTCTTCCCCCCTGCCTCTGAAATATATTCCTCTTCCTCTTCGTCCACCTCTTCCTCTTGTAGAATCATGAGCAAGATGCTTTTCTTTATGAGCAAGGCACACAGTCTCTTCAGAAGATTCAGGGGTTTTCTTCTTCCCAAAAGCTTCTCTCTTGCAGCAAACTTTTTCACAAGAGAGTCAAAGGTTATATCTTTGAGATTTCCATTTGCTTGCAATGACTCAAGATAATTGGATTAAGTAGGATAAAGTGCCTTGAGAAAAGAAATAAGAGGAATATCCAATTCAACCTTAGTGGATTTTATATCATGCATTATAGACTTTACTTCAGATGGAAGAGCAAGAGGATCATTATTTTGTAGTTCAAGAGTGAAGAGTTTAATCATGAGTTGAACGACTTCAAGTGCGGAATGTGAGTCATAGAGTTCTTTCAGCTTTTGTAAGGCTTCAAAGGTAGTTGAATATGATGAAATATGGCGACTCGCCTCTTCATTTACAAATGTTGCGGTTAATGCATAAGCTTTGATGTTCTTGATTTCCCAAATGATGAGTTCTTTGTATGAGGTAGGCTGTACTAGGTCATTGTCTCCTTCTCCGACACACACTCCTTTCCACAACTCATTGAATATGAGGGTGTGTTTTATCATCCGGGACCATTCAGGATAGTTCTCCCTGCCAGTGAGAACTATTCCCACGATAGATATGATTGAATGCATTGTAAAATCCGAGAGCTGTAAAAATACTTTTGCTGGAAAAATGTGCTTTTGTGGAGAAAAAAAAAACTTCTGCTGCTAAAAGAAAAATGATTCTGATATCAAAATGTATTATGGCCTCAAACAATATATTAAACACAGCCAAACGCAAGAGCGTTAACTATGCTAGTCACTTTGAAAACAGCTTTATGAAAACAATACTATGGTAGCCAAGCTTCAAATTCACAATAATCCTGAAGAAAAATTTGATGTGTTCTCTTCAAAGGAATCGTTTTTTTTGCACAATGGCATTTGCCATCGACCGGTGCATGTAGTCGACTGAAGAAAGTGCTACTTATTATCATGACTGTTATTCAATTTAGACTCTAGAGGTAGCCCAACAGCATGGTATATACATCAAAAATTATATACAAAGTGCATTATATACCTCCAAACGCTATTCATATACAAAGTGCATTATATACCTCCAACACAATAGAAATACGACCCCTTCAACAAAAAAATAAACACTCTAGAACTCAACATTGGCTGTCATAGCATGGTGTTCTGGAATCCAATATAGCGCAATGCAAAACTTAATTGTTCAACAAAGTTCTGCATTTTCTCAAAGCAATCACGGACTCGCTTTATTCAAGAACAAAATCAATGCACCAAACACACAGTGACAAAGATATACCATGACCAGTGATATATCAACTCTCAGCCTTACCAATCTCCATTGCACAAGGATGTGTGTTCAAATATTACAAACATTCCAACCTTGCAATGTAGTAATCAACCCACGATTTATGAGTGACTTTCGATGTGCCACTTTGATACCAGACTTCCAATTTTTATAAAAAATGAAAAATTCTTACTGGACATCATTCATATGCACAGCGTTCAAACACACATCGATTTCATATGGATAGCGTTCAAACACACAGCAATTTCATATGGACAGCGTTCAAACACACAGCAATTTCATATGGGCAGCGTTGAAACACACAGCAATTTCATATGGACAGTGTTCAAACACACAGTGATTTCATATACCATGTCAGGCCAGCGTTTAATTATTTCAATAGTCAGCATTCAGACATTAGAACATTCAGCGTTCAACGTTCCAGCGTTCCATCGTTCTCATAAAAAAACGCAGTAACAGTAATCAAAACCCCTTGTCCATTGTGTGGTGTCCTAAAGCAGCTTCTATGGACAGAGCAGTGCTGGAAGGGAATATGGCAGAGGCAACACGTTATGGACAAAGCAGCACTGGAAGGGAATATGGCAGAGGCAGCGCATTATGGACAAAGTAGAGAGTGTAGGTAACTCAGGACTGTACCATGTCAGGACAGGACAGAGGAGTTACAGCAAATAAGAGCTAAAACAAGGAGTTGGCTCTGATACCATGTCAGGCTAGGCAGTAACTCCATTAGGCAGAAAAACTGATTCGTATTATTCCATCAGGTATGTTATTGTTATATACAAAAGGGTGTGACTGTTCAGTTCATCTCCTGATGACTGTTCACATTCCTAATTTAATTATTTACATAAATTCACCCAATCGTGAGGATTAGGTGTCAACAGAAGGACATTCCTTCGTACCATGATTATCTGCGCATATGACACAAGTTTCTATGTCTTTTGAATCTAAGGGATACTCTCTTAGAGCATGTTTCTTTCGACATTTTGGATAGAAGATGGATAATATAGCATTTTCATAATTTTTCTTGTTTTTTATTTTAAGGGTGTCTATCTTCTCACTTAGGCTCCCTAAAATATCTATTTTGAAGGTATCAAGCAAATTTCCTAATTCTGCCCTCCTGATTATTCTGGCTACAAATTTGTTAATTCTTGACAAGAGAGGGTCTCTAGGACTCATTCCAACTCATGTTTTACCCCTTGAGATATGTACACATAAATCACAAATATCTGCAAATGGTAGTTGGGAAATATCTCCTTTCCAGTTAGGTTAAGGATCAATCCATTCATCTTTAATAGCTCTGAGTAAGAGGGATTTTAAGATTTCTTCATCCAAATTATCCATTTTGATATTTTGACATTATAAGCAAACCTTTCTACCAAGTCTTCAAGATTTTCATCTTATTTTTGTATCATTTTGAAGACTTCATCTTTAAGGTTACTAGGCATACAATAATATCTATATTTTCCTAAGAAAGCCTCTTTCATTTGTCCCCATGTTGTTATAAAATGCACTCCTAGACTCATGAACAATTTTAATGTTGATTCTTTTAATGTGGCAGGGAACAATTTTAACTTTTTAGCATCATTCAAATAGTCATATGATTTTCATAATACTTCAAATTCGAAGATAAATGCCTCTCGATATTTGTTTCTTTTCCCGTGGAAATTAGGAAGAATCAAGGGTGATATATTTTTCATTATGAGGGTTGTATCTTCATTAAGAATAGGGAATATAGAAGGATCTTGGTTTCCTTTGCCTCTACCACCTCCTCTACCTCTACCTCTTCCTCTTCCTCTTCCTCCAATCCTATCTTCTTTTCCATGGACATTGTGTACTTCTCCTACCCCTTCTTCAGCCATGATATATTCTTCGGGACTAATATAGTGTTCTTCTAATCTTTCTTGTTCCTCTATCAATGGTTGCTCAAAATAAGTTTCTGATTCCCCTTCTTCACTAGGAAATTCTAAATTTTCTCCCAAAATTTTCTCACCAGTGGAGGATAGAAAGATTATTCCTGTAGTTGGGGATGTAGGATTTTCTTCAATTAACTTTAGTAGAGGAAGTGGGTGAAGTTCTGGATTGGATTTCTGAACTTGAGATTACAGGAAGCTTTTGTCGACCTCTAAAAGGAATTCAGGCTTGAGTAGGTGGTGTGGATTCTCAAAGTCTAGGTGAAGTAAGTGGATTTGTGGGAATTAAACTTCTTCCTCACCCTACAAATCTACCTCTATAGTCTCTATCCCTACGCATATCATGTTTTGATTATTTCTTTCTTAACTTCTATTTGTACTTCTCCGGCGACGATGCCAAAATGTTTGGCCAATTTAAGGTCTTTAAATTGTCAATCTTAAATTATTAACCAGGGCAGGTAGATTGATGAAGTACAGGTGTGCAATATGTGCTAAAGTTATTCGATATGTCGTTATGTATTTTTTAGGATCTAAACTTAAGATGAATACGGAGGTGGTGTTTGTTAATTATATTAGTGTCACAATCCTTAAAATTGTCAGCTAATTTCTTAGGAGTTATTCTCTACCTAATTAGTCTATGGATGATATGAGAGTGATCCTACTTGTTGTTGGAAATAATACTGAGAGGGGGGGCGAATCAGTATTATTAAATCAAACAATTTTCATATATATATATACGCTACTTCAGCTATGGGAACTCGCATATATACGCAACTTTGTCTAAAGCAACCAGCACATATCAGTAAACTTATGATTCAGTTAATCCATTAAATGTTGATCTTTAATCAGTGCATCAGAACTCCATTAACCATAAGAATAGTAAACAGGTGTAGTAAAATAGAACAGATCATCACACACATGAACACAAGATATAAGGTGGAAACCTAATGTGGGTGAAAATGACCTGCTGTAATTCATCTCTATCTTCTTTTAATAAGAAACTTATTTTTACAATATTTCTGTACTGATGTAGTCTTATACCAGTATGTAGGCTTCTACCAGCAAAAGGCTACAACCTTCTCTTATTCTCCAACTTCTCTTGGAAGGGAGCTACAAACCCCTTAGCTCTTGTACTAGCTAATGTACTAGTACGTAGGTGCTGACCTACTGAAGGCTACAACCTTCTCTTTTCTTCCAGGTACCACATTTCATAGATTTTCAGACTGGATCCATAAGTAACATCAAATATATCTACATCAACCAATCCCCTTTGCACCAACCAAAACCCAATCAATCAATCACTTCTCTAAATGTTGTAACCAGAATATAGTAACAGTAGCTAGACACCAATCTTGAACCCAGAATGCTGCAGCAATAAACAGAAGTAGCTAGAACATATTTTATGAGACATACGCTACTTCAAGATGAAGAACCCGCATGCATACGCTTCTGTATTAAGGCAAACCAGCAAATATGGTGTTTTGAATTACCGAACCAGCATGTATACGTGCCTTTGCTATGTTGAACCTGTGTATAGATCTATAAAAGATAATTTACACTTTTCAATTATTTAGACATCAGTTATACCCAGAGTATCAGATTTATAGATTAATTCATGTGTCAAATATAAAAAATCGAAACCACACAAAGATACTATTATTCAAGCCTTAAGATCTTGACCCATCAATAGAACTTATCCTTCTTCTAGTGCTCAGGTTCCTCCTTGGTTCAAATCTAGCTATGCACCATAACCCAATGACCAGTATTCTAGATCTTGCTCTTCATAAGATATTCAATACTTGAATGAATGCCTTTGCCTAACGATCTCCTTCCCCCTTTTATAGTCTTAGGCCTTACTCAATACCATGGTCTAAAACCACTTAGAACCAATACTTGGGACCCAATACCTAGGTTCAACACTTCAGACGGAATACCATGGTCCAAAAACCATAAGTCCAAATACTAGGGACTAAAAACAAGTTTTCCCACATGTACGCACTTTTCCTTGCATGAAAGTGTGTGCATACGTGTATGCTCCTTTTGATCGGTGATCCCACATGTATATACGCCTCGATTAAGTGGAACCTGCATATATCTCTTTTTCCTTTATTCTGAGAGGCTGAACTATGATCTGTCATCTGAGTGAGTTGCCGTCAAGGACAACACCTATGTTATAGTGCCAAGCCTATGTCATAATGCCAACACTTGTATTAGATTCTTTTGGGGTTTTTGGTCTTGAATATTTATGTTGTAGCTTCTAATTCACTAAGTGCAAAAAAAAATATATTCTATCAATTGTGAAGAAATATTGTCTAAACTCAATTGTTTAGGAGAAAACTCTCACACTTTTACTTATTCAATTTTCATTCAAACAAGATATTTCAAACAACATCTACTATGAAGTAAACACACTTGAACTATGCTAGATAATAAGCAAATGAAGTAACCATGTTGTACCAGGTATAAAGCAATTCAAGTAACAGACTAAACTAGGTATGAAGCAGATGAAATTACTTACGCAAATAATGATTCATTGGTGAATTCATTATGCTACATTTCCACACAAAACGGAGTATTCAAGGAATGAAAAGAAATCGAATTGCAATTGGTTAAGACCTGAAATTGTTCATAGGAGGCCTCAACAGATCAGTTCATAATATCCAATAAATGCAACGCATACACACAAAACCAATTCTATTGCTGGCAAACAAAATTCACAAATTGTTTCAAAATTACATCATTCAGCGTGCACCAAATCACAGTGCACCCATAAGTTTTATAAAAGGTATGTGGCATAACATGAGTAATTTAAGCCTAATATCTTTATCTTAGCTAAACTATATTGCTAAACCTTTGATTTACTATTCCGGAAGCCAATCAATAAGATTTTGATTGAATTCGGATTCTATTTCAGCAACAATCCTGCAATTGACTTGGGGTTTGATCGTGATCTCCTGTGCTTGTCTTAATGAACAGTTTCAAGGGGATAGGAATGGGTCCATGAGTAAACCATTCTCTATCCATCTGCATCCTTCACTTTTGACCTGGAGCTGCTAATCCTTGCAAACAATGGAGACAGCTACAAAAATCTGGATTAGCTGCAGAAACAGACTGATTCAGTAACCAATTGCATTCTTTAACAAAACAATAGTGTATAAAGTCAAACATGAATAAGAAGACATATTATTGCATACCTACATCAAACCTAGTGGATATGGCTTTATTTAGGTGGTAAATATATAAGAAAAGAGAGGAATATTAGGCAAAAAGGGATGTCATGGTAAGACAATCTTCGGACTCTATAAGATCCTTCAAAATAGAGGCAGTGGGTGAATTTTTGATCAATTTAAAAACTTTGGCACAATGAGGGCACTCCTCAGTGTAATGATCTTCATCACATATTAAACAAGGATATTGAGGTTTCCTCTTTTCATCAGATGATTTGTTCTTTCTTGATTTCTCCTTAGAAGGAGTGTCTTGTTTATCCTTTCCTTTTCCCTTTTTATTACCTTTGTATTGCTTACTTTTTCCATTAGATGGTTCCACATTGTTTATTTCAAAAATAATTTTGGGACAAGGATCTTCTTCAAGTGAATCAAGTAAAGCCAAAATATGAGTATGCTTAGATTCATTCTTTTTATTCTTAGATTTTTGGCTAACATAACCAATCATACCATCTGCGACATGTGATCCTTAAAGGGCTAGATTAGTTTGACTAGGATGAGGTCAATCTAGGATATTTTCATACAAAGTACTAGATTGAATATAAACAAGATCTAGGTAATGAGCATGATAAATAACTCCCTTTAGTTACTACTCCAACTTTGGCAACATCTTTAGTAATCACTGGAAAAAGCGATGTTATGAACCATTCGGTCAGGATCTCATCTGGGATATAATATTTAACCAAACAACGTCTTCATCTCCATTTGTGAATTGAATCTAAGATATGGGTCAACCTTGACTATTTTAAAGACATTAAAAGTTCAGTTCCATTATCTATCGAATGGGTAACTAAAAGTGTGTCAAAAAGGCACTCGCAAGGGCGTTGAATGTATTGAAGGAAGATCATGGAAATTCTACATACCATTTGGCTGCCAAACCGATTAAGGTTCATTGAAAAAGTTGTAATCTAATAGAATCATCAATTAATGAATTGGACGTGCATCAAAGATGATAATTCATAACATGATTTGACGGGTATTCTCCCGATTCACCTTCAAACTTAGGAATGTCACTAGGGAAATTGTAGGAATAGCGAGCCAATACGGTATATAGTAAATAGGATCATTGGTTAATCGTGATAGATCTGGTAAATCCAAAGTTGCAATAAATGGTAATTGACGGTTAGGATCCTATTTTGCGTATTGATAATCCAGAGGGACAAGTCTTGTACCTGGAGGAAGATATCTAGGATATCATGGAATAGCCTCAGCTATTGGAATTTGCATACCTCTTGGATATCCAGGATGAGCAATACTAAATTGCCATTGAAAAGGTACTTGAAAATTATGACCTTGGTGTTGGGGGAAAGTGATTGTATGCCATTAAATTTGTGAACCCGGGGGTTTCGTAAGATTGTGAAGCATGCGTGCACTGTATGTTCTAGAAATTGTCTTTCAATTTAGTTCAATATAACTACAAAATAACGAAAACCAATTCATCTAATCTATGAAATCAAATAATGAAACTAAAATTCAACTAACCTGTGAAATCAAAAACAACTAATGTATACTTAGTTACTCCAACATCCAATTATGAAGTGTTACCATCTTGAGATGATGTGTAAGTAACTATTTATACTTTAGCTTCTAATGTCCTAGCAAATCAAGTAAAGTGTGCAGAAAATAACTCAGTAATTGCAGGTACTAAATATTCAACCATTCAATGATTGCATAGGTTGAACATTCAATCACCCAATTTGAATTCACCTTCTTGGCCTGGTCCTTTATTCAATTATACGATGAAATGATGGTTTGATCTAAGAAAGTAAATAACAGAACATGAAAGGAAACTAAATAACTATGAGCCCTTGCCTCAAACTTAATCTAATTAGAAAATACATATCTTCCCTATTGAAATGTTTTTCGAAAAGAAAATGTTATACAGTCATTATAAAACTAATACTAAGAAAGCAAATGAACTTTAAACTATAAAAGCAATTGATTCTCACAATCATTAGATGGCCATTCCAATGGTGTATGAGGATGGCAAGTGAAGAAGCTCCATATGCAAGAAAAACTAAATCTTCAAATCCCCAAGTATAAGCTCCAAATTTTCTAATAAAAACATGAGCATTTCTCCAACTTTACACATGCCTTTCAAAGGAGAAAGCTTCCCTATTTATACAAAAACATAAGAAGCTACCCTATTTAATGAAGATCCACTAAAATCTCATATAGTTACAACCAAATAGCTCATAACGAGACACATATCCCCTAAGTGTCTCATAGAGTTCTAATCCAAATAAGAAATGATGAAACACCTCATAGAGTTACAATCCAAATAGGACACATATCCTTCTTTGACCTTTATCCAAATCTCCTTTGAAGGGAATTCGAATTTGAGCATTGGAGGCCACATAAGGGTGCCTTGGAAGCTTCCAAATGACCTACACATGTCATGAAACTCAAGCCACATGTATAGATACATGAAACCATGTTAATTTCCTAGTTTTTAATCATAAATTCACTTTAAACACATAAAATAAATAACTTTGGTGAATAAGGATCCTAACCCATATATTTATGAAAATGGTGGCTAATGAGAGGTTATATGGTTATGGAGTTGCGACATATGAGTGAAATGATGGCGATAAAAGTGAAAGTAGATGTCATTTTGAAGACATTTTGGAGACCCAACATACCACCCAACTAGAGTAATTGCATGTCCTCATGCAAATATTGCATTAATTCCTTTGATTTTCTCACAACATCTTTGATTTTGAATGAGCTTGGCTTATATGATATGTCCTTAAACTTTGCATTTGATAATTTTATTTATTTTTGCAAAGTATGCCTTGTCATACATTGAATTGCAACATCTTTGGTTGGTTCTTGTGTTTCAACCAAATTCTAATTGGTATTGGTTATTGTGTTTCAATACCTTGTTTCTTTTTGTTGCAGCAAGATTCATTGAACATATTTAAGAATGCATCTTTAAAATTAGCCATATAGTGTGCTCATAATTTAGGCATTATTTGCAAATCATATAAATTTTGAACCATAATGCAATCATAATTTATTAGGACAAGTATGTTAGGATGAAATGAAAATGTGTGATGATGTATGATGTATGAATATGAAATGATGTCCCTTCCCCGCAACTAAAGATATCACAATATGAAAGAGGAAGTGAGGAATTTCCCAAAGTTACAATTTTAGTATTTTAAGGAATTGCATGACTAAAAATTAGAAAACCACATACCTTCACTTACCTTCGATGTGCTTGAGTTATGGAAATTTAAGAGTATGGCTGCTTCTGGATCATGGAATGAAATGTAGAATTCATTTTCTTCTTGGTTGCATAAATGGTGGATGAGGTTGTGAAGTGGATTCTTTATTTCTACTACTAAATCTGTTGTATCTGCTACAAAATGTTGAAATGATATAGTCTTCAATCACTATAAAACTGATGGTACAACTCTAGTCATGCAAATAAATGTGTCGATGTCGAACATGAAGAGAGGTCATTGGATTACCGACCATTGATGAATGTTGTTAACCAATGCGAGGCAAACTTTCCATTAATGTCAATGAGTGCCAAGGTACCTAAGTACATCTTGCGAAGGGTGAATAAATGAATTGATGTCGAGCCACTTGCAAGATATAACAATCAAGGGACATCCCATGATTTTCAGCGAGAGAACTTGTCATTGATGCATGCAAGCCTCAAGGTACTAATAATGACTCTAGCCCTAAACAAGTGAATGGAAAGTAAAAGGACAAATCAACATGTAAGCGAGCTAAATGTCTTTATGAAAATGGGTTATGAGTTAGTGAAAGCAAGGTAGGAAAACATAGTTTCTATGAATAAAAATGAGTAGTGAAGGAATGAGATGAGAATTTTATTGACTGACTAAATGAAATGCAATGTGACTGCAAAGGAAATGAGATGAAGGTTTTATTGACTTAAGGAGTATGGATGCAATGGAAACATTGGCATTTGAAATGCTTGCAACTGTTGGATCTGATATGCATTAGCATGTTCTCATGCATTGATGTTTCATCTTTGTTGTTGCTCTGATCATTTTCTTGTGAAATAAATGTAGTCTTTAAGAGACACTATTTGTGTATGGTCATCTGTTCTTCCTCATGGAACCAGTAAAAACTAGTACTTCTTCTCCAATGGATTGTAAGGTTATAAAAATAGAGAGGTGATCAATCTCTCTATTAATGAAATTTACATAAAAACAATTAATAATCGGTATTATTAAACAAGTTCATGAAAGAAAACCAAAAGAGTTTATACATGTGTCAAAAGTAGTGCCTCAAGTTACTTTTTATTTATTTTCAGCAATTTCTTCATCCTTTACTATTTCAAAATTTGATAATAGCTTCCTCATTTTGTATATCTCATCAATATCTTTCCATCGATGCTTGAATCATCAAATTCTAATGTCGTATGAGAAAGTTAGACTGTTTTGAATTTTTTATGAAGTAGTGAAAATTGTCATGTAAAATATGGCATGGAAACATGATGCTACAATGAAAGATGATGTAAGTAGATGAAATGGCATGTTGATCATGAATTTTTGGTTAGAATGCATTGTTTGACAAATGAATCATTGAGTTAAATGCATAGCTGCAGAATTGTCGATTAGCTGCAAAATCGCTATTCAGCTGCAGAATTGTCGATTAGCTGCAAAATCGTTGTTTAGCTGCAGAAACGTTGTTCAACTACAGAATGTGGACAGTTTCTATAGCTAAAATCCGAAACAAACAACCCAAGTCAATAAATAACCAAAAATGAATTCAAAGAGGCAAAAACAATGTTGTGGTTTTCTGGAGCCAAAATCGAGTGATAATTGCAATGCATCATGGGCATGAATTCACTCCAACATATGTCATATGCCATATAGCATTTTATAAAAAAATGCAGTAGCCTTGAATGGAACCAAATGCAACACATATATAATTAAATTATTCAACCAAACTCATGCTCTTCAATATAATAGTTTAATGCATATACATGGTTTGAATGCTTGAAAAGATACACCACGTAATTCAAAGCCAATTCAACACCAAAGCGCACATTCAAGGGTTCAACGAACAATTTTGAGTGCATTTACCACAACGATCCTCTAGCTTTCACAGGATTGTATTTAACCGAAACAGACAAGGGATTGCTTGAGATAATTGCAGGAGTTCAAAATACAATGAAAAACACCAGGAAGGAGAGGACAAGTCCAGGGAGTTTCCATCATCGAATTTATTGTGACCAATAAGGAAATTCTAGCCAAAAGGAATCAAATGCTACAACAGAGGTTGTTTTTAATTTGACTTCTTCCCTCTTCAACGTGTTGTGTTCAAACAGTTCACCGTGTATTAATTAGAAATTGTTTTTTCCTCACGCAGTCAATGAAACAAGGTCCTGAAGAATCTGATATTTCTCTCAAACGGTTGAGAAATTGAGGAAACCGTTTCTAGGTTATTTAACTCAACCTATTCTAAGAAAAACCCATGTCTCTACTTTCAAAAATTAGTTTTCATTTGGCCAAAAATCACATTTTAAAATTGACTTTTTTAAGTTTGTTACGCATTTCTTCTGCTCAAGTAACTATTGGATCTTCCATGTCCACCGCCATGCATGGATAAGGATGAGTGGAAGTATTCATGGGTAAGTATGGTTTCCGTCAAGAATATTCCATCCAGGACCTCTATCTCAAATAAAGAATTTCCTTTTTTATAGTGTTGATCAATATCTTGGACCACTCTTGCCCCCTACAGCAGCCTTAGCCCTAACTCTCTCGCCTCAGTTTCATTTACACTGGGCCTACAAGTACTAACTTAGCAACTAGTATCTAAAAAGTGTGCTTGTCGTTTTGTAGTTACTCTGGTTAGAAGGGCTTTCCGAGAGAACATAGCTATTAAGTGAGCAATGGAGTTAGTTGGGTGTAAAGTTAATTGCTCTAGTTCACATGACGACATTATAGATATGGCAAGCTCAGAAGAAATAGAACAGAAAATAATGGCCATGTCACTGAAGGAATCATCGAAGAAAAATGTAGATGAACTTAAACAGGAAGGTTCAAATGATATGTCTATATCTATTTCCATTTATGCGGACAATTACCTCTCTGCAAATTTATCCTAGAAAAGTTGTAATAGTGTTTTCCCATTTCGAACTGGAGAAAGTTGTAAATGGCTAGATACAGTCTGTGCACAGAAGGGCAGTGAATTTACAGGATTGCGAGCAAATTATGATGCATTTGATCAACTTTTGATATTTTTATTGCATTTTTCTTTGTGAATTTTTAAAGTATATTTTTTTTATTGTTTTTATTTGGTCTATGTGTTTTGTTAAAAAAAAATTAATGATAAATTTTGGATTTTGATTTTTAAGCTAATGCAATTGAATTTATTTATTTTTGCAAGTGGCATGAGAACCAACTATCAATTTTTCAATTCTTTTGGGAATGAAAGAAAAAGAAATCTACATTTTCCTTATTCAAAAACATGAAGAAATTTCTTTTATGTTATTTTTTTTTATTGAAAATCCAACATGATTTTTTTATTATCAAAACATGATTTTTTTCTTTAATTGAAAATATATTTGTGAGGTTAATGAATAAATGCAAGAAAATAAATAAAATCCTAGAAGATTTCAAAGTCTAAAAACTTAAACAAAAAATGCAATCAAGAACTAAAAGAAAAACGCAATCAAGCTTGATTTTATTTCCTAGTTTATCCTACTTGAAAGATTTTTTTTTTAAGTATACGAATGTTTCCAATGGAGCCATTTACGAATTAAACTTTCTAAAATGTTCATATCCAAATTTGCAAAATGTACCTGATTGTGTATGAGGACATGAAAAATCATTTTAACCTTTAGATTTGCCGCAAGGATCTCTTGAAGAATTGATGAATATTGTGGTGTAACCGCTTCTTGATACCATTCATCAATGTAGTCTTTGGGCTATATTCTAGATACTTTGTCCATAAATGGTTAGTAAAAAAAAAACGAATAAAATACACTTTAAACTGGAAGTTAGTTCCTATGCACACTTCCTCGAAAATGGCACCAAAATTTTGGGGCAAAGTGATTGCCTATCATTTAATTTGTCAACCTGGGGGTTTCATAAACTTGTGAAGCATGCGTGCACTATATGTGCTAGAAATTGTCTTTCAGATTAGATCAATCTAACTATAAAATAACAAAAACCAATTCATCTAATCTATGAAATCAAATAATGAAAATGAAATTCAACTAACATGTGAAATCAAAAATAACTGTAGAAATTCCCATTGTAGATCACCTAATAATGCAATATACTAAAGCAAAATACTTGATCTACTTCTACATACAAACCTGCAGAAGCTTAATCAATTATGAGCAAGATCAGATTGAACACATATAATAGAGAAAAATAAATCATACACATGAAACACAGAAGAATACTTTGGGGAAAGCCTCAGCTAAAAACCATGATCTTTGTATTATCATACAAGTGGAAATATGTTTGGATTACATAAAGCTTTAGCTCACAAGCTATCCAAATCTCAGTACAATCCCTCTGTTGCTCATAAACAACCAAAGACTTCTCACAAACCTTCTCCTCTGCCCTCCAAGCCTCCTATTTCCTTGCGCAGTTTCTCCTGGGGTCCAATGTTGCCACCTGTGTGAATTCACCTATCACACAACTCACCAAACTCAGAAATAACTGCGCAATCCTGAAGGAGATAATTCCTTCTGCATGGATGAGTTTTCTATATAGGAAAATTCCTCCAACTGATAGTACATTGTCCCTTCCTCTGATCTCAATTGGGTCTCTGACTGAACTAACATGCATGAGTTATTTATGAGAGAATATTCAGTTATTTGAAGTGCAATAGTTACATGCATGCATGCATTAATTGACTGAACTCACAATTAGTTCCTCCAACTGTTTTGAACTAATTTAATTGGACTTAACTCAGTTAACTGAGCTAACTAATTACAACTCAAATACAACTTATCCTTATCTCCTTAATTAAGGGATAACTTCCTCAATCAAAGGGATAATTGTTGCATGTCTTCACAAAGACTTCATGTTTGATTTTCTCCAACTAATAAAATCAAGATCAATTAATTAATTATTTTTCAAACAGCTACTAAGATCAAATTCGAATTTTAATTCTTAATTTTAGTTTAGGGACTATTAAAATTGGAACGTATCCCGAAATGCTCTTTATAGCAATGTTATTTTTAGCATTTCTATTTTTTTCTATTTCCAATAAAGTTGGAGTATATCCTGAAATGCTATTTATAGAAATGTTATTTTTAGCATTTATATTTTTAGCATTTCTTATTTCCATTTTCAACAACAACTAATGTATACTTAGTTACTACAACATCCAATTATGAAGTGGTACCTTCTTGAGATGTTTTGTAAGCAACTATTTATACTTTAACTTCTAATGTCCTAGAAAATCAAGTAAAGTGTGCAGAAAACAACTCAGTAATTGCATGTATTAAATATTCAACCATTCAATCTTGAAATATGATTCAATCAATTTCTTAGAATGATCTTTAGGAATATTATTTAATGCAATTAAATGAGGATCTTAAAAGCAAATATAAAAGCACGAAAAAGTAAAGTTCAATTATTGCGTAGGTTGAACATTCAATCACCCAATTGAAGTCACCTTCTTGACCTGATCCTTTATTCAATTATATAATGAATTGATGGTTTGATCTAAGAAAGTAAATAACAGAACATGAAAGGAAACTAAATAATTATGAGCCCTTGCCTCAAACTTAATCCAATTAGAAAATACAATAAATCTTCCATATTGAAATGTTTTTAGAAAATCAAATATTACACAGTCATTCTAAAACTAATACTAAGAAAGCAAGTGAACTTTAATTTATAAAAGAAATTAAATATCACAATAATTAGATGGCCATTCCAATGGTGTATGAGGATGGCAAGTGAAGAAGCTCCATATGCAAGCAAAACTAAATCTTCAAATCTCCAAGTATAAGCTCTGAATTCTCTATTAAAGACATGATTATTTCTCCAACTTTACACATGCCTTTCAAAGGAGAAGGCTCCCCTATTTATACAAAAACATAAGAATCTACCCTATTTAATGAAGATCCACTAGAATCTCATATAGTTACAACCAAATATCTCATAATGAGACACATATCCCCTAAGTGTCTCATAGAGTTCTAATCCAAATAAGAAATGATGAGGCACCTCATAGAGTTACAATCCAAATAGGACACATATCCTTCTTTGACCTTTATCCAAATATCCTTTGAAGGGAATTCGAATTTGAGCATTGGAAGCCACATTAGGGTGCCTTGGAAGCTTCCAAATGACCTAAACATGTCATGAAACTCAAGCCACATACATAGATACATGAAACCATGTTAGTTTCCTAGCTTTTAATCATAAATTCACTTTAAACACATAAAATAAATAACTTTGGTAAATAAGGATCCTAACCCATATATTTATGAAAATGGTGGCTAATGAGAGGTTAGATGGTTATGGAGTTGTGACATGTGAGTGAAATGGTGGCGATAAAGGTGAAAGTGAATGTCATTTTGAAGACATTTTGAAGGCCCAACACTAGTCATGGTTGATTCTCAAACGGAGTACCCTAACCCATTTGACCTTGAATGAACTATCCTTGAAAGGGTTGACTCTACAAAGGTTGACCTTGGAGAAACTGGGTTTGAAAAGGCTGGCCTTGAACAAACTAACTTTGGGGTTGGCCTTGCAAATATTTCCCTTGAAACGGCATTTGAATGTATGGAATATTAGGTTGTATGACATGTATTTGGGGAATATATTGAATCGTAGAAGCATTTTGATAAGCAGATACCTGAGGCATGGCCTGAGTAGTTAATTGCGTCGTTAATTGAGAAGTAAAAGGAACAGTTATCTACGATACTCCTAGGATGGGAGTCCATGGTGAACTCGTAACTGGACTTTGTACAGACATAAGCACAGCAAACCGAATTGGTTTTGAGGAGTATTGAGAACATGTTCTTGCAATGGTTGTTGAACAGGTGTGGATGGACTAGCCTGAAAAGGTTGTTGGACTTGAATAGGAATGCCTTGAACAGGAATTTCATGGATAGGTTTTCCAATGGGTTGAACAGGTTGATAAATAGGTAATTGAGGAGAAGCTGGAATTGATTGTTGATTAAACGAATGATTCCATATTGTATTCACCCTAGGGTAAGCGTTGCCATGGTGGGTTGAGGCATAACAAGTTGACCAAAACCAGTTTGAGGCATCTGACCATAATTGGGATACTTTCCAGAAGGAGGTTTCGCTCCACCTATAGGATAATTTCCAACTAAAGGTTTCCCTCCTGGAGGAGGATATGAAGGTTTCCCTCCAGGCGAGTAAAAACCACTTGTTGGGTTTGTTTTAAGATTACCTATGTTTGCGAAAATCATATTAATATACTAATCAAATGTCAAATCCTGAAGAATAGGATTAGTTAACCCAGTTGACATAGTTAAAGGTTGATTTGAGGGAGAAGCTTTTGAATATGTCCAAGAAATAGATTAATATCTAGGAGGCACTGATGAGAAACCATATAAAGTTGACATCAGAGAAGTAGAAAACATAGATGTGTCTAATGACATACTTCTAGAAGCCATTATAGACCATTCAAAACCTGGTATGGTAGAGTGAGTCATGTATAATGGAATATCTTGTCCTAAAAAGTTCAAGGGTGTCAAATACCAAGGGTTAGGGTGAAGAAACCTAAAGAGAAGTTATGAAATATATTTTGGTTCACTGGTAGAAACTGGTGTGTGAGGTGATTATTCTTCTTCATCTTAGGAAAGTTCTTCAATACTAATGAGACCAGGAGGAAGACCATCAGTGATAATCAGTTTAACATGTGGTGAACATGGAGGACTCAAAGTAGGGGCTATAGTAGTTCAAGGTGATTCAAGCTCAGAATTTTAGACTCAATTTCTTTGATATATGGTTCAGATACTTAAGAATTTGAAACCTCTCTAGTATCTGATTCTGTTTGAATAAATTTAATAATTATTAAATCAGTTTCTTCTTAGTCTGATTCTAATTTTTGAGGTTGATCAAGTTTAGTTCTTGTCACTCCAGATTCTAAAATAATAGAAGTTTGAGGTTCTATTGTAGTCCCATACCCCAATGATTTCGACTTTTCAAATTTGATCTTTCTAACTGACTCATTGTATACTGAGGGGGTTGCCCAAGCATCCTATAATATTGTCTCGGTAATTCAGCTACAATGAAAATTTTTCAATTAATGATTCACACAATATCTAAATTACACCTAAAGTCTCTAAAAAGTAAAAACAACACAAAAATTAACACACACTAAAAATCTAGGTGTTCAAACCATACAAATTGAATCCTCACAGAGATCATTAATTACTAGTTGGTGATGAAATCCAACGTTGCAGCGATCAAGGTGAAAACCTTTATAGATATGATCATTTGGGAATAGTTACCTTGAAAACTTGCTTAATGAAATAGTCTGGTGCAAGTAACTTTTATTATACCATCTCGAGAAAAGATTACCATCCAAAACGTCCAAGTGAATCTAGTCAATGTCTATTCCAAGTACAGCAGGACCTTCCCTTTATTGTCACCTTAGGTAGATCCCTAGGATTATGGTCACAAACTTTACCAAATACAACAATTTCACTTGGGGGGGATAGTAGTAGATCGGATGTACATGCAAGGGCAGAGTAACTAGCTAAATCCCCTTGAAGGCTCCTCCACATGATCAATTGGAGGTTTACTTTCAAGTGACCCCAAGTACCTTTCAGTACCATTGTAATACGTGAAAATCATTATATCTTGGCTAATGAAGTGGGTACAATCACTAGATTCGACATTATCTTGTGCTTAACTCATGTACAAGAAGAGCTTCCGAGAGAAAAATTGAAATAACTCGATTTTCTCTCCCTAGCTCAAGATTCTATTGTATAGCTATAGCTTTGGAAAGTTTACTCACTTTCTTATTCCAAAGCCCTACACTTAAGCTACTTTAGGTGGTAAGAGCCCTACAAAATGTAAAATTCTAGATGAATTTTAATTAACGTTGTATTATTAAGTTGTTCTTCACTCAATAGGTGATTAAGTTGAAACTCATGATATTATGACATGACTCAAAATCTTAATGCACCCATATATGCAATTTTCACTTTTCAAATTCGATGAAATCCTATTTAGAGGAAAGAAAGAGTTTCTTCTTATTTTTTTGAAATGAAATACAAAACTCACAACTATTCCAACTTTTCATAAAACGACCAATTCCATCTCAATGCAATGAAAATGATAATCCAGATTTACCTTAAGATAATACTCTTTTATCATTTATCACTCAAAACTTTCAAGCACACAGTCAATCAAGAGAGTGGAGAAAAATATATTTTCCCTATGAATGCATTAATTTAATGATATCAGCATCGTAATCTTGAGAAATTTTCAAAATTGCAAAGAAACAATTCCCTTTTATCACACAAATGACAACAATTCCTTCACAAAAACACTAAATCTCAAGAAACCCTAATTTGTAGTTCATTATGGAGTTGATCACAAAAAAGAAAGATTAAAAAGAAAACTGATGTATTTTATAGAATAAGACATGGATATCACAAACTCAAGGATAACCCATCTCGTTTTGATTAATCGACAAACCAACCAGACAAAACCCCAACCAGTTTCTGCAAAAAGACATAATTCTCAAAAAACCTTGACAAAGCACTCAAATGAGTTCAGAGGAGATATAAGATAGTCCAAACAAAGATAATGATGCTTCCAAAAAATTAAATTTAGGTATGGGTTGAAATAAAAGCTAAATTTAAAAAAAAAAATCCAAGGCATACACAGATTAGCAATACAAAACACAGTGTGTGTGCCTAGTTGCTAAGGTGAAACCCGCACAAATATGAGCTTCGTTGGCGAACAAAAACAACACAAATCTCACAAACTCAAGAAAAAATTAAAAAAAATAAAAAAATCAAGAAATAAACCACATAGATCTAAAAAGTCATTAGTTCATAAAGACTCGGGTCAAGATAAACTAGAAATATCATAAAGCAAAACTAAGGAAAAGGAAGAGAACATAAATGTTCCCCATCAGAGTCACCAATTTGTTAGGCGGATAAATCCCTCTTGCGGAAAAGAGCGATCTCCGTAGATTCTTGATGGAAACTAGAAACGAGCAGACAATTGAACTAACTCTTTGCCTAAGTTGGACTTGTTTGAATTGTTAGTATTAATGCTAATGGATGAGCTTCTTACCTATTTCACGAAATGCTCAATGAAGATCCCTTGTTGTGACTTGATGTAGTTCCTCAATGCTTGATAAGATCTGTAAACATGAACAAGAAAAATATCAAAAGAATATGTGATATACTAATCCAAACAAACTTAACCTAATGATCAAGTAGATTAGGAATTGCATTTTCCTTAATAAACACTTTAAACAATTATAAACCATTCATCATTCCAATAAGAAAATTCAATGGGGAAAGCATTCATTTGTATTAATTAAAGATAAAGAAGAGCCTTACAACCTTCACCTTGATGCCGTGACATTCCTCCCAAATGACTTCAATCTCCTCCTTATATGATAAGATTTCCAATCTCAAACTAGTAGCATAAGTTTAGCTTCTTCCAGTTTTGACCTCTTTAATCCCTCTACCTTCTAATCATTTTATAGGCCAAGAGGAAGAATTTTCAGATCCAAAGGAGGAGGGTGAGATCCCCTAATTGAGGTATTAGGTATCCTTGAGGAAAGGGATTAAGATGCATCATCTTAGGATTGTAGCTCGAATAGTCATCACCTAGAATATTTCAGTTGGGAAATATTCAACCAACTATGTTTCTAGAATGTACTTTTTATTTTTACTTTCTTTGATTCCCCTGTGCGGTCTATAGTGGCAAACAAAGCACAATTATGTGTTGTTATCAGAATTAATTCCAAATAATGCGTGGGAATATCTAGGAAAATCAACACTGTTGATACTTGACAAGGTGTGACAACTATTTTTCCCAAGTTTCCTGTCTTCTTCAAGAAATTTTTAGTTGTTTGACTTCTAAGGGAGTTCAATCAAACATGTTCACGGATGGTAAAAAGACCCATAAACTGATCAAGTGTCATGGTGACAAATTGATGTGTAACAAATAGATCAACAACTTAAAAATTAACATCTTTGAGGGGGAATCTTCCTTTACATAAATCATTAATTCTTAGATGATACAAATGACTAGACCTCCTTGCTATATATAGGAGTCTAAGGGGTCACAATATAATTAGATCCTACATAACAATAATAATGTACAAACACAACAATAACAATAGTGATCTTTTATGGAGCATAACAATAATAATATCATGGCTACATGGGAACAACAATAACAATATGGGGCTACACTAACAATAATAATAAAGGGGCTACACTAGTATTATAGGGACCTAACACAATTCCCATAAACAATGTGAATGTCTTCTTTTTTCAAATTTTAAAATATTGAAAAGACATTAATATTATAAATTACCACTTCTAACCTCCTCCCCACAAAAAAAAGTTTAATTTTTTTCACCTAAAATTTGCTCACATAGCTATATAAGTGATCATGGTTAAACATCGTTAATTCAGAAAGATAAAGGTTCCATGTGGCAATTAATTAGCATCTCACAAGCAACTATATTATATTTATAAATTTGGTTTTGATAAATTTGTGAAAAATAACCTTTCGGGTTTTGTGCAATTATCCCTTCAAAAATCATTTCAATTTATAGAAAGTCACTTTTCCTCAATGAGTGGTGTGTGAAACCAGGAAAATTTTGTCACTTGGATGTAAAAGGTTTGGACAACCTACCTCTGAGCTCCCAAGCACTTGGGGAGGATTACTTAAATCCCCCAAAGAACTCCTCATGATCCATTCAAGAATGAGGAGCACACAAACTAATCGAAACTCATTTAATGAATCGTGCGCATGAAAACCTTCAAAAATGTTACATATGTCAACCTTGGGGAGCCATTTTAGTAAGAGTATAATTGCATGGTTATGCTACAAAAATCTAGTTAGAAACTCACTCGAACTTCTAAACATGGTTGCATGCACATTTCAAACTTTTTATCCTTCACCATTAAAGCCACTTACAAACTTCTTGAGGGAAGAAATAACTTGTAGAAGGACAAAGAAGGAACCTCCATTGGAGGGTTGAAGAGGGATACTTCAAATATACATCTTCCTTTGTGTCTCATCTAGCAAATCATTATTATCTTAATCAACAATCAATAAAAGAGTCATTGATTCCCATTTTATATCATGTCCATTGCTTTTTTTTGTCTTGTCTATTTGGTTATTTATCCTTTTTTAAATGGATCAATATTTTTTTCATATTTTTGAAATTATTTTGGCAACTATTTTGATCCTATGTAGGTTGCAACAACTTGCTCGGCAAGTTGGAGTTTCTCCATTCTTCCAATAAATTCCACCATGCATCTTGGTGACCATATTGTCTTATTTAATCTCTTATGTTTCCTATATGTCTCTTTCTTATACTCAAAATCCTTTATTTATCCTGTTGTCATAGAAAGTTTTCTCCATGTCATCATGTAGACAATCTATTTGACTACTAAAGTAATTTTCATGTGATTGCTACTAACTCTCTATTTGTGAGTTGCATGACTTGTGTCACTTTAGTTTAGTAACCCATACGGGTCTACTTATTTATAATTTTTTTCCAGTTTCTTTCTCTAATTTTTTAATGAGGTAGCCACTAATATTCTTCCCCTAGTCATTGATAATTTGCAGATTACTTAGACCATTAGAGTAGGTAAATCCACTTAAAAATAACCATTTTATTTTTACCACATGGATGGCTTTTACATTGTCATTTTAGATGGAATATTAGTTCAAGACCAAAAGCGACATTTCTTTTCTAAGTATGCTCTTCACCTTACATGCTAAGTGATCATGGTGAATAAAAAAGGATGTTAAACCATCTTCTTGTCCCTTATTAAGAATTAGCATAAATATCACATAGATTAGGTACGAGGAAGTAAGCACCGCCATATGAGAACATATTTTCCTTTATGAAAGAAACAATATCACATAGTTTAATTAGTTAGACAAGTAAGGATCACATGATATCTACATATTACAACGTCATAACATATGTGATTGGCACATGCCATTTGCACACAATTCACTCACACGTAATAAACTTCTTTTAGCTCACTCTCTTGACAAAATATTATCTTTCCTTTTCACTCACAATATTCTAGGCAAATAAGAGAGTTGAGTTTTATCTTTAAAAAAGTTAGGGTTTTATCTTTAATAATTTTTTCATCATCACACCCTAACATAACAAGTGGGGTCATCACCCCTACTCATAGAAACTTTTAAATAGAAAATTTGACTTAACCAACTAATTTCCCCCATCATGGGGTCACAAAACAAACCTAATATATTATGTTATGACTTTGGGGGTATGCATCCAAATAATCCCCCTTAGTCATTCTCATTCCAAACATAGAAAGTTGAATTTTAGGGTACTTTAAATCCTCCACAATTTGTTGCCAAAAAGGCTAGCGGTGATAAGAAACTTGTGAATGGGGCACCAATTCTGTCACCCACACTAGATGGAGGTAGATTAGTGGCTAATTCCTGTGAAATATACCCAAGGTGTTTGTTGTGGGATAAAACTACACCTAGAGGCAATTTTTCACATCTATTGGGAACATTTCCATCCACTTCAAAACATGCCCCTAGTACCCGCCATTGCAACCCCCCTTTCAACCTTCTCTAATTTTCTTCTAGTGGAATCCTAAACCAATGTTGAAAAAAAAAAGGAATGCACAATTACATTGTCAGTGTAAAGATGTTGGGTCTCATAGGAATTTAATTTTTTAGGCTTGTAATAATTTGTTGCCATCTTTGAAAAAATGTTATTTGATAAAAACATTTAAACACCATAAAAGTAAATAACATATCATCTCAATTTGATTCACCCATCAAAATTACTTGAAACCTTCCCAGTGCACATACATGATTAGGGGAACATATTTCACCCCTTTTTTCTGGTTTCCTTGAAGGCTTCTCACCACTGGTAGGAGGTTTTCTTGGTCTTGTTGCTTTTCTAGCTTGACCTTCACTTCAACAGTCACTGCTTGACCTAACCTTGTTAGGCTTATCCATTTTAGGAATGAATTTTCTTTGTACCTGTTTACAAGGATAAATGACCTAGAAATAGTTACTAAGGGATTCTCTTTAGTATGAGGTCCCAACTAGGCCTCACACCATTAGGGGTAAGAGACCCATCCAGATTTTAGCCCTATAATCATGCTTGGTTTTGAGGATGTTATGAGATATGGATGATCGTCACAGTAGGGGAATGAAAAATCTAAGATACAACTATCTAAATGAAAAATGAAACTAATTTAAGCTAGATAATAGTTGAAATGTAAATAATAATTAGGAAGAAATGAGCGAGTAAGCACACATATATGTATTCAAATAAAATATAGTTGATATCGAGGACAACAATGGATGCTTAACTTATTAGAACAAATCTACAATAATTATGTTTTCATCTAAGAAGTGCTCATTAATGAATGATAAAAAATGAAACAATGAACATCTGAGAAGAGACTATTTATTCCACATATTAGTTTGTAGTCTAGCAGCAATACACCTTACAAGATACATAGATAAATGAACTTGTTCAAGAATAGTATGAAACAAAAACATAATACACGTAGAAATATAGCTTTAGTAATGACCTTCAAATCTTAACAATATTATAAAAAAGAACACAGAATTACCATCACCTTATCAATGGTCTATAGTTAATCCAAAAAGTTCAAAACCCTTCATACTGAGTTTCAAAATATTTATAGATTGAGTTAGTAACTTTCCCTTGTGACTGTTGAATTTCTCTAGGAGAAATTATAAATCATTATATCCTCATTATTTATGAATATGATAAGGAAAAATAATGTAAAACTCTTAGAAATTAGGTTGACATCTATTACAATATGATTGGATCTTCTATTGAGAGCTTTGTGATGTTCTGAAAATAAGTTACCCAAACTTCATAGTATGATGAAATCATATTAATTTTGTTGGGTAGCATACTCTTCATCATTATGTGATACTATAAGGTGATTTGGGAAAGAATTGGCACATATTTATTCAATGAAACTAGGAAATAGTTTAGGACTATATGCAATTTATCAAGATCCACAAGATGTTGCTTCAAGTTGTCGTTAATGACCTTACTAGTGAAAACACTAAAAGAAAATTATTTTGCATTAAATAGCCCCTATAACTCACTACTTAATTATTCACATGGCCTAGCCTCTACTTGGGCCCCAATTTATGGAATTTTATTCATTCAGATGATCTTATTAGCTAATGAGTAATGTTGATGATATTGTACGACTGGCCAAGTTATGTCCTTCTCTCGTTTCTCTTGTATCTTTAGAGCTTGATTGACAACAATAGAATTTTTTGTCTATTTCCACGTGAAAATTCTCTGGAGTTCTTTCAGGGCATGGGATATTCATTGGGCCATTGTTACAACTAATGAATGTTATTTAGTACTCCTTGCTTCCAAGTACCTTTCTTCCTTTCTATATGCCAATTTAGCAATAGATTGGTTGAAATTTATTGAATGATCTGTAGGCATGGTGGTGGGCCCCAGTATTGCAGCAATAATGCTGCAACTCCTGGAACTATCTTCTTTAATTTTATCAACCTGGTAGTTCGTAACAAACTTGGAAGCCACGGTGCTGTATGCACAAGTACTAGCTCTTGCCGCAGCTGTCACTTGGTTAGCCGGCACAAGTCCGCTAGGAGCTTAAGCCAACTTCTATGAGCTCTTAGAAGAAGCTTTTTAACTGATGGATGAAAGCTAACTCAAAGGAAGCTAATCTACTTGTGGAAAGAAACTGAAAGCCAAAAAGAAACACAAACCCTAGCAAACCCTAATTCTACCAGCTAGTCCTACTGATGCAAGAAGGGAGATGCAACCTACTGAATGAGATGCCATTGAATTCTAAGAAGATGAAATACATGTATATAAGCTATGTCTATAGCAGAATCTGAAAGAACCATCTTTTTGTATTTTTTAATAAGTTGTTAGAATTATCATGCATGTGCTTTCACTATTTTTGACTGTGCAGAGGTGGATCGGTGGGAGAAAATGCTTGCAGGAGGTTGGGAAGGTTAGAAGAGGTCCTAATGGGTCCCTAGCACCCTTCCTAATAGTTTCACAGTGATTGGATCTCAATAAATCGCTTTCGTGAGCTTCTACAGGAAGTTTGCAAGGGTTCACATGATGTTCTAGAATTTCTGCAGTATGTTCTGTAATTTTCTACAGGATGTTCCGAAAAGAGGATTTTGGAGGGTTTATGGAGGAAAAATGGTGGGAAATTGGAAATTTAGGTTGGATAATGATGTTAAGGGGTCTAGGACCTGGTGGATGAGGCTAAGGAGCGATTGGATTTGTTCGAGAATGGAGGAAGCAATGATGCACAAGAATGTAGAAATTAGGGCAAGGTGGGAAAAGTATGGCAAATGAAGGGTAGGAATCATGGACTAAGGGTTGGATCAGATTATCTGATGGAGGAAAGATAGATAGAGATGTAATACAGGTGCTCTGCAAGTTATTTTCCAAAACTATCCAACAAAGACTAGAAAAAAACCAAAGATCTACCTACTTTAACCTAATTTGACCTAGAAACCATAAGCATGATGAAAAAAAGTCTATTAGCAGAAAATCATGTAAATCAACTATGAAAACTGAGCAAGAAAATATTCTAAACATGCTAGTACAACTGGTATCAACTTTCCTAACTAAAAATCTAACACTAGCAATCGCATGAAGAGGCAAAAACAGTGTTTTTGTGGTAGCAAGGACACCTAGGTCTCAGCTCATGGTCCCAAGGAGGGAGAGGTGAGATTAGAGGTGCTTGATAGCCTTTTTCTGAAGATCTTCGCTGTTATTAACCTATCAAATCAATCTGAACATGAAAATCTACTTTAATCATCAAAAGCAATCTAAATAACAAAACAAGATTTAAATCTAAATAGCAGATTTTATTCTAAGAATGCAGCAAAAACACATAAAGGTAAACAAAGGAGGTACTGGGCACTTGGGTTGGGCCCAAACCCAAGAGCTACAGCCTCTTGAGAAAGATTAGAGCTAGTGTAGAGCTAGTTTCATCTCTATTGCTCAAGAAATAATAGTTACATCAAAAACTGTCTACAAGAAAAAGCTTGAAAATGTGCTGAAATGCAGAGCTAACCTACTGCTTAAAAAATGATTAAAATCAAACTGCCAACTAGTTAACTTCTGCCAACCCCCAAATGAGGCCCTAAGCCCTCTTATTTATACAAATTAAGGACCCAAACAACCCTCCTAAACTTTAGGAACTCGATTGCCAAAACTTGTAGTTAACAATAACTTTACTAGCCCTTGCTCGGCTGCCCTTGTGATAATTGATGTGGTGGCCCTTGAACTTCGAGCCGATGGTGGAGAATTCGAGGTAAGGGCTCATAAATGAAGGGGACACCTTCCTACAAATCCTCTTCACGAATTTGGCTGCCAAGTGCTCATTTAAACCTTTGATTTTGTCTCCAAATTGACCAAAACACTGCACAAAGCACCCATTAGACTTGTTGGCATAATGACTAAACCAATTCACTCTATTAGCGTAAATATAATAAAAAACATGCAATAAACTAATGAGAATGGTGGATTAAGTCGAATTAGGAGGTTGAATGAGCCCATATAATTATCCATTTTTGGGGCTCATCATCACCCCCTACTGAAAGTGTTGCTCATCCTGTGAGAAACCAATCTATCTCTTCATCTTTGATGGCCTTGGTAGCCTCCCTGTCATGCCAAGCTTCTGAAGTGATGTCCTCTTCTCGGTCATGAAACCATGATTTTCTTCCCACTACCTATGCTCCTTTTCCTAGAGAATTCTCAGCTTCCTGTAGAACTGTCTCAGCATGCTGTAGAGAGGCCTTTGTTTCCAACATTTTCATTCTTTCTCTCTAAGTGGATGTCTTTGGGCTTCCACATTCATAGCTGATGGATATATTTGAAGGAGGCCTCCTCCTTTTGTTTAGCTTTTGTGTCCTTAATGATAATTTGCTCCTTTGACTGTGGTTTGGGTCTGCCCACTTTTATCTGTGTGCTCCTTTTTCACTTTAAAGTACATGGAAGTTTGCCTCTTTCCCCTCCTTTTTGGTCTTGGAGTTGTGCTAATGGTGGCAAACATGGCTACTGCCTCCCTGGCCAAAATCTCAGGCGATTTTCCCTTTTTGTTCCTCTGTCTCTAGACTTCGTGTAGAAAGTCCTGTGCTGGCTGTTTTCTGTCTTCCTGTAGAAATGGTTTTCTAGCTTCCTGTAGAAACAGTTTTCACTGTTTTGGCCTGCTTGGCTGGGGGTGCCTTCTCTTTTAATTTTGTTGTGGTTGCCTTGGGTGTGCCAACTTTCATTTGGGCTTTCTTGGCCTTTTTTCTTCCCAACCTTTTTCCTTTTTTGCCCTCTCTGTTTTTATTGTTGTGTCCATTTTTTGTCTCATGCTCAGCAATCATGTCAAATTCCTCTTTTTCCTTTTTTTCTTCCTTTGTTTTTCCCTCTGCTTGAATGTCTTGTGCTCCCTCATCAATGTTCTTCTCAATTTCTTCAGTTGGCATGGTGTTGAGTTTGTGTTTTAACCAAAAAAAAAAGAAAATTGTTCATGGAAACAGTCATTTTACTGCGACAGAGGATAGATGAATTTTTTCTTTTTCTGAGACCAAATAAGGAATTCTTCATGCTCCTTACAACATCAAATGATAGTAATTCCCCTGTGTTAAAACTATTGTCACCTAGAATTGGTCTGTCTATTTATGAAAGAAATGTTTTATAGAGCAGAGCATAAGGACATTGATTTTTTCCAACACATTGATAGATATGTAAATTCAGGTTTTTCCCCACACACAGGTCGATCTCTACTGCTGCATGTCTTCTTTGCAAGGGAATTTTTTATTTTCTTTTTCATAACTGATGAGGAGATTTCGGATGCAAAGGAAAAAAATGGGTAAACTCAGTGAATCATGCAGGTAGACTTTCACTATTCTCAATGCACAGGTAGACTTCTTACTCTCATTTTTCAATTTAATGTCGTTTTAATTCACCATTTTGCACCAACAAGTCATGCATAAAGAAGTTTCCCCAATCCTACCTCATTTGGAGTTTGAAATTCGCCGAAAATCCAAGGTTTTCTTTCTGCATGGTTGTTTCCTATGTTTCCTATAGAAGACTTCCTGTAGAAATGCCTGTAGAGCGCCCCTGCGCCTCTGAATTAGCCTGACATGCAGCAGAATCTCGAAGACTGGTAGAGAAACTAGTGGAGGGTGACTAGTTAATCATTTTGTGCAAACTATAGTTGAGGATGTGGCAAGTGCAAATGAACAGCAGTTTGTGAGTTTCAACCGAGCGTTCTTTAATTGCTACGTGACTTGTGGTGAGGTGGAAAAAATTTGCGCTGGCCCATGCAGACAGCAGTGCTGTCATGAACCATCCTTTTTCCTACCTTTGATCACTCCATCAATTACGTTGAGGTTTAAACGGCCAACACTCCCTGTTGTTTTAATTCTCACGTGAGTCAACTATCCACGTATATTGCATGACTTCCGACTGAGTGCTAGAGAAGGCAATGGCAGGTCAACCTTGCTAGATTCGTGGCTTAATCCTGCCATTCCATTCGTTCATGCAGTTTTTAAATTAGATTTATGCAATAGAGGAACGAGTTTTAGTCACGTACCTGGGAGTCGAATGGTTGTTGTGAGGTGTTGTGGCCTTTCATTTGCTGCATCCACTAGTTTCTGTGGTTGCATGATGGCTTGGTGGCTGATTCATGGCTATTTTTTCTTATGCAGGTATCCTCTGGCTGGATCCATGTTGTAGGAGCTGGCTTCACATTCAGATCTGCACCCTCAAGATGTTGCTGTTGAATTTTCATAGGACCAAAACTTGTTTTCGCCATTACTCCCGAACGATAAATCGGATCGATCTAAAACTTGCAAAATGGTGGTCAATGGATGCACAGATTTCGAGAAAAATGGAAAATAGCTAAAGATTACAGAGATCAATTTCTCAGAAACCGTGCATCGGAATTGGATGAAACTGCTTGGGTAGGTTATTATCACCCATATGCATCTCCCCATGAAATAGGTTTTGAAACGGATGCATGGATATGGATAAAATGAAAAAATAGCTGAAGGTGATGGAGGCTAGTTTCTTGGAAACCATGCACTGGAATTGGTTGAAACTACTCGGGCATGTTGCCATCATCCCTATACAACTCCCTGTAAAACGGTTTTGTAAGTGGATGCACGGTTTTCAAGTTATGGAAAAACAAATTATGTTCTATGTATTTTTTTCTTCAAAGCATGCTGCAAGTTTTTGCATGGAAAGAAAAACTGAGCTTGGGCTGTGATGCAGGCATGGAAATGATGGAGGAGGAGTTTGAAGATTGCAGGAAGACTTTTGAACCCTTGAGGAAGCTATTATGTTCGCCAAACTACCTTTTTGTAATCCATTTTTAGCTTCTTGTAGTTTCTACAGGAACTTCCCGTAGAAAACACAGTTTTCATAAAAGAAGCACAATGAGGTGGAATAAATGATGGAAAAGGGTGAGGGATGGAAACATGTATGTGTGCAGACCTCATGGACATATTCCTAGCCTTCGGGTCCTCTTCGGAGATCAATTTGGATTTTTTGTAAGCTTAGTCTAGAAAACACAGTTTTCATAAAAGAAGCACAATGAGGTGGAAAAAATGATGGAAAAGGGTGAGGAGTGGAAACATGGATGCTTGCAGGCATAACCAATAGATTCCAAGCTTTAAATTCCCTTCCAAAATCGAATCTGGCTCGCCTGAAGGTTCTACTGGATGTTTCCTGTAGAAATACAGAACTTCTTGTAGAAATGCCTATAGCTTCCTGTAGAAAGCCCAGAACTTCCTCTGTCTTTGTTTTGAGCGATCCTTCTGACCTGCAATGTCCTTCTTGTAACCTGCAATTATTCAATGGAAATTAGGTTTACTTTTTCTTTTTCTCTTTTCTTCTTTTTTCTCTTTTTTTTTTTAAAACAACTAGGGCGCCTCATGGAGGTTTTCACCCTAATTGCCTGCCCTAGGCGCCTCCAAGGGAGGTTTTCACCCAGGGATCTTATTCTTTTCTCTTTTCTCTTTTTTCCAACCTATTGACCGCCTCATGGAGGTTTTCAATCAATGAGCCAATCTGAGGCGCCTCGGAGGAGGTTTTCACCTTAGATCTTTATTTTCCTCTTATTTTCATTTTTTATTCTTTTTTCTTTTTCTTTTTTTTTTCTTTTTTTTCTACCCTACCCTACTTGAAAAAAAAAATCATTCTCAAGTATAAGAATACTTCCAATGGAGCCATGTGCACATCAAGATTAGAGACAGAATGATGTGGAGGCTTGAAATGCATGAATTGACAGCCATCCGGATTTCAGAGACAAAATGATTTAACTTTGAAGGGATTAGGCATAGCTGAAGAAGAGAGTATTGCTGCAACTTAGTGACCGTCTGAAACCATATCTTAATATAGCTCTGATATCCTTGGTCCTTTTGTTGATCTGGATCATTCTCCATATCTTCTTCTATCATGACCTTCACATCTTCCTCTTTTTTCTGATTTTTCTCTTGAATACATGGAGGATTTGATGGTAACCATGAGGGTACTCTCTCGATCTCTGATTTTGATGTCTTCTCTTCATCAAGTACAGCCCATGGTTCTTTGATCTCTTCTTTTGAATCTTCTTTTGCTGGATGTGGTCCTCCAATGCTGTCAATATAATCTCTTTCTGGCAATACTCTTCCTGAGCTATGGTGAATATCATTGAGCTCAAGAGGGGTTGTTTGGACATGTTGTGCCTCAGCTTTGCAATTGGGTTGAGCTGTTCCAATGTGCGGGTTTGGAAATGGTGGCATGGGTAGTTGAGTGGGGGTGTATATTTGAGATGGATGTGGATGGGGTTGTGGTTGGGCAGGTGGTGGAGGAAAATAAGCGGGAGGAGAGTTGTATTGGGGCCTCCACCCTTGATGAGGTACATTCCACTGAGGTTGTGGCTGAGAATAGGAGTGAAACGAATGAGCAGCGGGTTGGGAATAATATGGATCTATGAAGGAACAAGGAGGAGGTGTGAACCAGGAAGGATGAGCAGGGGGACCCCGAGAAGGCATGAAAGTGGCTTGATATGGGTCATAATAAGTCTTGGATGTCCCTTGCAGTTCCTACTGGTAAGGTATGGGTCCATATGGCCTCTTTTGGTTCATATAATAGAGTGATTCAGTGGTTCCTTTGGCCCTTTGATATGTAGCTTTAAGCATGGCCAAGGAAGGGCACTGATTCGTAGGATGGTATTCTTCACAGACAAAAAACACTTCTAGGGAGTGCATTGGACATTCGTTCCTAGGATGCTTTCTAGTGCACCTGGGACAAAAGATGACCAAAGCCCTCTTGGCTTCCTCTTGCTTCTTTCGGATCTGTAAGGTATCCAGTTGCATGGTAAGAAATTTCCTCATATCGCTCTTGAAATCTTCCATCTGATTTGCAAATTCATTTTTGGATAAGGTACTGCTCCAAACATTTCTGCTTGTAGCCATTTGCTCGAGAGCAATTTTTTCTTCTTCTTCTCCCCTAGAGGTTCTTTAAATATGCCTTGATGTCTGCCCAGGGGTTCTTCTTAGTCACAGCCATCGAAGAAGAGAGAAGGTTGGTTGTGTGAAGCAGTGGGGGTGTTGTGCAATCATTTTTCTAACTTATCTCTACTCCTACAAGGCAGGAAAGAAAATATTTTTGGTTGATTTTTGTTTTTTTTCTACTTGTACCTACAAAACTGAAATAGATTGAACTGCAACTAACTATATTGTTGAAATGAAAATGCGGAATTGAAATGAAAGCAAGAAAGGACTAATCTATTTTGCTGAAATGAAATTGCAAGAATGAAATGCTAGGCTAGGCTTGCAGAATTGAAATTGCAGAATTGAAATGCTAATATACACTTGCAGAATTGAAATTGCGGAATTGAAATTCTAATCTATGAAAGCAAGAAATGTCTACTCTACTTTTGTGGAAATGAAATTGCAAAATGGAAATGAAATAAACTACTTAGTAGAATGTTGCAGTAGAAAATAGAAGAATAGCAGCAATCACCAATACTTTGACGCTTCCCCGGCAATGGCGCCAAAAAGATGGTGGGCCCCAGTATTACAGCAATAATGCTGCAACTCCTGGAACTCCCTTCTTTAATTTTATCAACCCGGTAGTTCGTAACAAACTTGGAAGCGATGGTGTTGTATGCACAAGTACTAGCTCTTGTCGCAGCTGTCACTTGTTTAGCCGACACAAGTCTGCTAGGAGCTTAAGCCAACTTCTATGAGCCCTTAGAAGAATCTTTTTAACTGATGGATGAAAGCTAACTCAAAGGAAACTAATCTACTTGCAAGAAGAAACTGAAAGCCAAAAAGAAACGCAAACCCTAATTCTACCAGCTAGTCCTACTGATGCAAGAAGGGAGATGCAACCTACTGAATGAGATGCCATTAACTTCTAAGAAGATGAAATGCATGTATCTAAGCTATGTCTACAGCAAAATCTGAAAGAACCATCATTTTGTATTTTTTAATAAGTTGTTAGAATTATCATGCATGTGCTTTCAATGTTTTTGACTGTGCAGAGGTGGATCGGTGGGAGAAAATGCTTGCAGGAGGTTGTGAAGGTTAGAAGAGGTCCTAAGGGGTCCCTAGCACCCTTCCTAAGAATTTCACAGTGATTGGATCTCAATAAATCGCTTTCGTGAGCTTCTACAGGAATTCTGCAAGGGTTCTACAGGATGTTCTGGAATTTCTATAGGATGTTCTGTAATTTTCTACAGGATGTTCCGAAAAGAGGATTTTGGAGGGTTGATGGAGGAAAAATGGTGGGAAAGTGGAAATGGAGGTTGGATAATGATGTTAAGGGGTCTAGGACCTAGTGGATGAGGCTAAGGAGCGATTGGATTTGTTCGGGGATGGAGGAAGCGATGATGCACAAGAATGTAGAAATTACGGCAAGGTGAGAAAAGTATGGCAAATGAAGGGTAGGAATCATGGACTAAGGGTTGGATCAGACTATCTGATGGAGGAAAGATAGATAGATAGGTAATACAGGTGCTCTGCAAGTTATTTTCCAAAACTATTGAACAAAGACTAGGAAAAAACCAAAGATATACCTACTTTAACCTAATTTGACCTAGAAACCATAAGCATGATGAACAGAAGTCTATTGGCAGAAAATCATGTAAATCAACTATGAAGACTTAGCAAGAAAAGATTCTAAACATGCTAGTACAACTGGTATCAACTTTCCTAACTAAAAATCTAACACTAGCAATTGCATGAAGAGGCAAAAACAGTGTTTTTGTGGCAGCAAGGACACCTAAGTCTCAACTGATGGTCCCAAGGAGGGAGATGTGAGATTAGAGGTGCTTGATAGCCTTTTTCTGAAGATCTTCTTTGTTATTAACCTATCAAATCAATCTGAACATGAAATCTACTTTAATCATCAAAAGCAATCTAAATAACAAAACAAGATTTAAATCTAAATAGCAGATTTTATTCTAAGAATGCAGCAAAAACACATAGAGGTAAACAAAGGAGGTACTGGGCACTTGATATGGGCCCAACCCCAAGAGCTACAGCCTCCTAATAGAGATTTAGAGCTGGTGCAAAGCTAGATTCATCTTTATTGAGCAAGAAAAGAAGAGTTACATAAAAAATTGTCCACAAGGGAAAGCTTGAAAAGGTGTTGAAATGCAAAGCTAATCTACTAACTAAAATCGAACTACAAACTAGCTAACTTCCGCCTACAAAGTGACTAACTACTGGCTAGCCAAAATGAGTCCCTAAGCCCTCTTATTTATACAAATTGAGGACCCCAACATTCCTCCTAAACTTTAGGGACTCGGCTGCCCAAAACTTGCAGTTAACAGTAGTCCTACTTGACTTGCTTGGCTGCCCTTGTGATAATCGATTTGGTGGCCCTTGAACTCTGAGCTGATGGTGGAGAATTTTAGGTAAGGGCCCATAAATGAAGGGCACACCTTCCTAAAAATCCTCTCCACGAATTTGGCTGCCAAGTGCTCATTTAAACCTTTGATTTTGTCTCCAAATTAACCAAAAAGACTGCATAAAGCACACATTAGACTTGTTGGCATAATGACCAACCCAATTCACTCTGTTAGCATAAATATAATCAAAAACATGCAATAAACTAATGAGAATTGTGGATTAAGTTGAATTAGGAGGTTGAATGAGCCCATATAAGGGCTCATCACATGGGTACACTTGTAAGACCAAAGACTTGTAGGACTAATGCACTTTTGAAGCACATGCCTTGTAGTCCTCCACCTCAATGCTTGCATATTTCATTATCTCAGTCTCTCCTTTCATCAATTTTACCTATTTCTCTATGTCAACTATATGTGCATATTCCCTTTTCATTTTCTCTAGGAGATTGTATAGATTCCTTTCAGTGAATTAAGAGTATGTTGTGCATACTGAGTCCATGGAAAGGGGATATTTTCTTGTGTTATGCACTATGGGCTTCTCATTGTGTCAACTCTTATTCATGAAGTATTATAACAACTCTATGAAACTTAATTATCGACCAAGGCTACTCTTCCTCTTTTGAGGCACTCACACTATGTGTGCAAAATACTAAGGTCTTGTATTAACTATTAAGGAGATACTAACTCTAGTATCACACATTATCCTAATGGTTTAAAATGAAATAAAATAACTATAATAATTTATGAATTTCCAAATCAAAACCTAATAATAGAAATTGGAATGCTTAGAAGCAATTGAGCTTAAATTCCTGAGACCAACAAATGGCTCTTTGTTTTATTCTATCACATAATGAGAACCTTAGTGAGAACCTTGCTATGGGGTTTCTCAGGGTTTTGTTCCCAAAATATTTCAAATTGTTTCTACACTCTCCCTATAACTACAATTGTAATTTAATTTCAATAATATGATATAAATCTATGCGATCCTACAATTACATTACTTTTCTTATAGAAAAGAAAACAACTATAAAAATAAATGATTATTGGTCACTGTTGGGCATGGAATCCCCCCTGCAGCATGGTTTGGGGCTCAAAGCCCATGTTTTGAGTAATATTATTGTAAGAACTCTGTGAATTGTGGGCGCAGGGCATGAATTATATGTTAAAGTCATAGGGTTGTCCGCCCTAAGTTTTGAATGTAGTGTTGGCCTACCCATGGTCCGCGGACCATGGGATTGTATAAATAGACCGAGGCTCTAAGTTGTAAAGTAGTTAAGAAATAAGTTGAAAAATAGATGGAGTCAAGAAGATAGTGAACATAGAGCAAGAGTCTAGTATCTTGGGTTGTAGTAGTAGGAAGAGGCTCTGCAACTGAGTGCATAGAGATCTAGTAGAGTCTGCAGCTAAGTGCGTAGGGTAGAGTCAAATCTGTAAACCAAGGAAGAAGAATAATAAAGAGAAGTTTTATCTGAATTTCATGTATCCGTTCTTATGTTATTACATGTTTGATATCAAGTGAATTTATATTGTTTATTTACTGCGCGCTTTTGTATGAATAGTGAATAATGTTAAGTATAAACAATAGTATGCAGATAAGCTAAGTAATCAACTAATATCGGGTTTCTAGGAAGGGTTTGGATAATAACATTGTTTGGGCCCCAAGTAGGGCTGCGCGATGATAGCATCACCGTCTGCAAGGTATTGATAAGTGTGCGTAGCGACGTGCACACAAGGTCAAACCGCAGACCTCTAGAACTCATTAGACATCCCCAGGGTGCAGAATTCTGGTTTAGCACCTTCCCATACTACTCTCGGTGAGACATCAATCTGTGCTCCACAGACTGTTGCCGAAAGGGCCAGTAGTACCGGGATTTGTTTGGCTAAATCATCTTCAAACCTAGGTCAGGCCCCAACAAACCAACAAATGGTTTCGTTGATGGGACCAAGATCTGCATAAGGGATGTCTGATGTCGTGTCACTAGAATCCAACGACGAAAGAAATTGGAGGGTGGTTAGATAGAAAGATTCACGAGTTTGGGACGCAGGAAAATAGGAATCTACAAGTATCAAAGGAACAATGGTTGGAGCGCTACTTATATACTTAAATTCATGAAATTTTATTTGCATCCTTTCCCTCTGAGTTGTATGAGTGGATCACGAAGCTAGCAAATAGTTAGGGAAGGTTTAGGCTCGACAAACCAATTGCGTGGACTCCAAAATTAGTGCGCAGACTAGAAGCATCGAAAGATACGATCACACGCATTGTGGACCATTGGCTCAATCGAATTATAGGAAGGTTTATCACTGAGTTTGTGGTAGACACAACAGTCAGCTACAGTGAGCCTAAATGATGCTTCCTCAAAGGACTGCGAGGTAAGTGCATTAAATCTCTGAAGACTTGGATTAACATGTTATTGTGTGAAAAGCAGGTTATGCGAATAAATTGATGTTTGGGCTAGGCGAAGTGGGAGGATCTATAGATACAATGGTAGCATATAAATAGAGAATAGCCCCTTGATTTCGCCTCAGCGAGAATGTGAGGAAGAGCTCGCGAAAGTTTCTCTGAGAAGCACGGTTAGTCTGATAAGGCAGCGGATTCCGCACCTACCACCTCCACCTACACTGCCACCAGTCTCACCATCTCCACCTCCATCTCCACCCACACCACCTCTGCCACCACCACATTTCAAAATGGCGAGTGTGATAAAATTTTAGAAAAGTCAGAGGAGTAGGGAACGAAGACCCAAACCAATTTTGGCTCGTGGTAAGGGCCATATGGGAAGCACAAGGAGTCATGGATGACAATATAAAGAAGGCAACATTGGTGAGCGCATTGTAGGATCGCACACTGATATGGTACATTAATCATTCTAATGACCATCCGAACGCAGGGATCATAGATATCTAGGCTGCGTTGAACAGGGAATTTAGCAGTCCAAAGTCAGAGACACAATCGATTATCCAGTTTAAGGAAATTATGATGCTTCTAGGCAAGACCCCATGGGATCTAGATCAGAGACTAAAGGGTATGGTTTGCGAAGCCAACATGACCTTGACAAATGGGCAACACCTTGCATGGTTTGTAGCGTCACTAACACCGCATCTAAGAACGGCATTGTCGCAGCAGAAGTTATCCACCCAAGTTGAAGCTTTGGAGATTGCAATGAGACTGCACGACAACCCAATACAAGATATTGGCCTGGGAGTCCAACAAATCCACACACAACTACAAAATTTATGTCTGAAAATGCATATTTTGAAGCATGGCTGGACAACTCGCCCAGAAGCGCGTGAGGAGGTATGGTGCATAAAATGCAAAGGCCAGGGGCATGACAAGGACCATTGTCTAGTCTTCACGAATTACTTAGCAGGAGGAATGTCAATGCCATTAAGACCTGAGGCATAAGCAGGACCGAGCACGGAACCTACACTATGGTGTGCGATCTATCAAATAGGAGGAAAACGCACTACGGATAATTGTCATCTATTGCAGAAGTATACACAGACGTCCCAGCAATTATTCTGTAATTTCTATAGGTCGGTAGGCCATGATGAGTGCACCTACAGAAGCTATGAATTAATGATGGATCGGACTCCTACCTACAGAGTACAAACTAAAATGTGAGCCCTCGAAATGCAAGAATGGCGCGTGTTGGATTTCAGGGGCACAGACAAGGTCGAGGTGGAATGGGACCAGGAAGGGGTTGCAGACAACTAATTTGTTACAATTGTGGGGGGCCAGGGCACTATGCCCACGATTGTACAAATCTGACGAGAACATCATGTTTATACTGTACTCAGTTTGATCATGAGGCAAAGGACTACCCTACACTGATAGAGATGTTGCATGAGAAGGTGATACTCCAGCCTCCCCCGACTCAGAATTTGCAAATGATGAGGTCTAAACCATGCAAAGAAGAACCAAACGTAAACATAGTGCTCGGAAGTGGTATCATGATGGGAGATGACAAAGATAAGTAGCCTAAAGAAAGTGCATGGGTTCGTAAGGCTCCTACAAAGGAACCTAAATTTTATTTAGAGCACAAGAAGGAGACATTCATGGAAGCTAAGAAGAGCTTCACGGAGGCCTCCACTTCAGGTAGTAAGGATCAACTAGAGCCAGAGATGGATCCTTCAATGATCACTACCTTTCTGGAGATTTGTATGAAACTGTTGCGTGATAGCAAGGTTGTGAAAGGGCTACAGGAACTTATCACTAGGTGCACTAGGTCAAGAGAACAGCACGTAGTCTGAAAGCTTAGAAAGCACACATCGTGAACAGGAATGGAAATGAGATTGACTACACAAATCGAGGAGTATGAAATGGATCAAGTAATTCTAGATCTAGGATCGGACGTGAATGTACTACCAAAACAAACATGGGAATGCATGGGCATGCCCATGCTACAATGGTCTCCTATTCAATTGTGAATGGAAAACCAATAGAATATCTTACCCATGGGAAGATTGCAAGGAGTAACGATGGATATTGAAGGTGTGAGCGCACTGGCGGATTTTGAAGTGATAGAGATTTTCGATGACAGCAACCCCTATCCCGTGCTACTGGGAATAGATTGGGCACCGATATGAACAGAGTAATAAATCTAAAGAAGCACAAAATGATTTTTGAGGAAAATTCACTACGCATAGTGGTGCCTTTAGACCCTGTGGAAGGAGCGCTACACAGAGCCAGTGCACAACAATGAGAACAATGACAAGCTAGACTGTATCTATAAGATAACCACTTGGGAACAGGATTGGGTGAATTCTAAAGCGATGGTCAGATTTTGTAGGAACGTGAAAGCTCCTACACATCATATTCGGATGAGGAAACAGAAAAATGGTAGAACCAGTTACACGAGGTAACTACACTAAATTGCAACATGATGGTTAGATCACTGCTCTGCGTGACAATAGAGGTAAGGGATCTTCCTATGTATGATGGGTTGATAGCAATGGATGAATTCCTGACCAACTTTGAAAGTGCAGTGCTAGAACAACAGCAGTTCGATGCTCTTAAATGGGCACTGCACGCGACGGCTACAAGGTGGTGGGGTACACATCAAAGAAGTATTGAGAGCTAGCGTGAATGCAGAAGAGGGATGCTTATAAAATTTTGAAAACCTCAGCTACAAAGGAGAGCTAGTTATGAGGGGTGAAACAGCTTTCACATCCACATTTCCAAATGGGTACAGGCATATGGTACGCAGCCCACACAAATGCACACCACTATCACGATAGGAAACATGTACAACAAGCAAAAGCAGACAAGACAAGTGCATGAACGCCAAAGCATGATAAAACCTAGCGTGCCAAACATCATACATGGGGTAGCCTTTGACAAGGTGTGCAAAATGTTGAACAGGGTCCACCATGTGAGATGCATCGACTGGGACCTTTGCATACCAATGGTTGTATGGGTTTATAGGACTATGTGCAAAACTATGACCGCATAAGCACTTCCAAAGTTGAATTATGAAGCAGGGGCTGTAGTCCTTGTGGAGCATGCAAAGATGAGTAGCACCCATAGATACGATGGTCTACGACGACCGAAATGAAGAAATCACACAGTTGTGCGAAACACAACATATAAGACTTGAGGAAGAAATCCGACAGGGAAACTTTAGACTTCGTGAACTTGAAAAAGACCAGGTACGGCTAAGGAAGAAAAGTGTTTTAATGGACGCAGAGGTCAAGACACTGGAAACTGAAATAAATGAAGCATTTCTCATCAAGAAACTGAGGATGGAAAGGCAAGGTGTGTAGAGTCATACTGACAAATTGGAAAGCTATCATCGTGAATTGGTTAGTCTGTTGTCGTGGCTGAGACCGTATCTCGCCAAATGAAGTGACCAGGGTAGTGCAGTGCAAATAGTAGAGTTCGCGATGCCGATCCCTACAAGGGAAGATAAGGATTCTCCACGAGCCATGGTGGAGGATGAGATGAAGCCCCGCATGGGTGGTGTGCCCACCTGACTAGCCGTAGGAAGGACAGTCTTAGCGCTCCATGCAATTGAAAGGGAGCGTGGGATTATAAAATATTCTGCCTGGGGGCTACTCATTATGAGGGATGCGCACAGGAGAAAGACGTCACAGGGTTTGCGACTACACACAGAGGGCTGCATTTCCGCACGGGTCAGCTAGGAAGTGATTGTTGGTGTCATTGCTCATGACGAGATGTCTGATTTGAGGCCAAATGGGGTGGGCGGCGGGAATTTAAGGCGAACGTTTTGGGCAAGATTTTGGAAAATATGCCACCAAGAAAGCATTGATGGCCCGAAACAGGGGGGAACGATCGAATTTGAATTCAAAAGGCGCTATAAAACTCAAGGGCTAGCCAGCGAACAACACTTGGTCAATTCATCACTGATCGGTTGAGTAGAGCACAAAGTATTGAGAGTCGAGTGATAATAGAGACCTTGAGTTCGTGAGAAACAAAATACTGTGTAGAAATAACAACAACCACTAAGGATGGGTTGGGAATTGAGGAAGGAACCACCGGCGAGGCCGCGCAGACCCCCATGGTACAATATGTTCCCGAAGACACTGGGGTTGTGACATAAATCCCCAAATCACCGCAGACGTCGAGGCTGAAGAAGGATAAGCAGGCAATGGGACCAGTACACATGTCCCCAAGGAATCTGCAGCATAGCAAGTTATCAATGGAAGAAAAGGGAAGGCAATCATGATTGAAATAGATGAGGAGGAGAAAGATTTGCAGACCCTAATTGCCACCACAGAAGAAGAAGAAGACGTGGAGGAGGACATCCAATCGTTGCGCTCTGCCATGAAACTACCCACGTATGTCCCTCCCCGGAAGGGAAAAGCCAAAGTACCGAAGGGTTTGGATGTAACAAAGAGTTCACTCCAGACCTCGCTCCTCCCCAATGGTATTATCTTTGAATGCTCGCACCTGGCCATGTACCCACCATGAAGTTTGAAGATTCGGACCTCGTGGACATGGAAAAGTTCCCCCACTTAGAGATGACAAACCTGATGAAGCAGAATACGAAGGGGGCAGTGATAGCGTTAGAGCCGCGAAAATGGTTGTGCGGTGTGGAAAAGGCCAGGTTGCTTCACTTTCTATGGATTCCACATTTACACCACATGCCCATCACCATTTTCGTCATCAGGCAAATGTCTTGCACGGGGTATGATGGGTGTCTATGAGTGGAGGAGCATATTCACATCACGGTAGACCTCATCCATCAGATTTCTCGACTTCCCTGTAAGGGAAAGGACCCCGTGATGATAGCCAGTAAAACTAGCGATTTGGCTCTCGCAGAGGCCATGAAAGCAAAGTATAAGCTGGAGAAAAAGAAGAGGGGCTACGCAATCTCTTGCATCAAGGATAAGGGTGTGCGCATAGCCACGCAACTCCTAGCCGGTAAAGTGATGAGAAAATTCCACATTGATGAAGTAAGAATTCCAGTGGTTGCATTGGCCGAACAATGCGCAGAAGGGGTCTAGTTCAACTGGGCTGAGTTCCTCTGTGAGGAGTTTTTGCTAAATTGTCGCGAAGCCCAGGAGCAGGGTAAGACCTTCCACTACGCGTGGTTTCTCTTATCCATCTTGATGGTAGCGGGAGAACTGTTAGAGGATAGTCATTTCCTAAACATTGAGAGAGACTTAATAGAGGTCGCGAAGTACGTTTCTCTAGGCCACCAAGGACACAAAACATATTCATGATATAAAAAAAATTGCATTCTCATGGAGATGAGCATCCGAATGTGGATCAACGGGACGTCACGCATGTCACTGATGGTGCACAATAGTTTGCAGAGTTTTGCAAACTTCAAGGCGGATATGCACAACATCTACATCAAGGCATGGAAGGATTCGGTGAAGCAGTGGATGAAGCTACCATTTGTAGCCACTGACGATGCAATCTTCACAATATTCGAGACATGGCCTCCCGAGTGGCGCACCCTATATTTGGTAGAACTGGAGAAAGTGGCAGCATAGAAAAAGAATGATGATGCCAAGTTGTGTGTCACCCAACTGGTTGCGAGAAGGCAGAATGAAAAAGTGGCAGCTAAGGTAAGAGCAGTTCGCGAAGTGACACAGGAAGTCGTGGAGCAGAAGAAGGCCACAGACGCAATAGCAATAGTGCAGACAGTAGAGGCCACAATGATACAGGCAAATGGGGACCAAGCAATGTCCTCAGGGCAGGAGGTAGAGGACAATGAAATACCAAAAGGGAGCACGGATCTAGGGACTGAAACTACACAGCTCAAATAGCTACACATCGTAGAGAGATCGAGTCCAAGGAAAAAAATCAAGGCCTTGAAGTTGGCCATTGACTCGATCACCTTAACTGCAGGTGATCTCCATGACATCAGGGAGACGGTCCGCGACACCATAAATCCCAAGGTATGGAGAAGGAAAGAATCTCAAACAGAAAGATGTGGTATAGCCTTGTATGCAAAAGGACAAGAAAATCAGTGGTACATTGATAGTGGATGCTCAAAACCCATTATAGGTGACAAAGAAAAACTTCACTCATATAATGCCTTAGAAAAGGAAAAGAATGTCTCATTTGGAAATGACACTCCTACTGTCATAAAAGGGAAAGGCTCAGTTTTCTTGAAAGAAAAGGTTAAAGCTGGAAATGTTATGTATGTAGACAGTTTAAAGCATAACCTGTTGAGTGTCACTTAAATGTGTGATCAATGAAATGAAGTTGTGTTTAGATTAAACGGATGTGTTGCTTATGAGCTTGATATAGGAGAGACCATGATCAAAGGTACAAAAACTCCAAATAACTTATACATACTCAAGGGAGGACAACAATAGAGCTATCTAAGAAAAAATGATGAAAACTAGTTGTGACATAGAAGATTAGGACATCTAAGCTTTTCTCAAATAAGAAAAGCATGTGATGAGCCCCATAAATGGGTAATTATATGGGCTCATTTTGCCTCTTAATTTGACTTAATCCACCATTCTCATTATTTTATTGCATGTTTTTTATTATATTTATGCTAATAGAGTGAATTGGGTTAGTCATTATGCCATGAAGTCTAATGTGTGCTTTATGCAGATTTTTTGGTCAATTTTGGACAAAGTCAAAGGATTTATGAACCCTTACTGTCATGCGGAAAGAGTTATTTTTGCGGACAAACCTAACCTCCCTAGGAGTCTAAGACTCTCTAGTGACAAATAAACCAAACAAGAGCAATCCTTCTCTAAACATACATTATTCTATGAGAAACCAAGTGTTTTCCGATCTTACCTTAAGTTCAACGCTTGTTGCAGCAGTCCAGCCTTGCTGATCCAGATGAGCTCCTCCTTCACTTTAAGACCTGAATACACTAACAAGACAAACGATTACATAACACCTGAATATTTCATAAAACAAAGCATATTCATCACATAGACCAAGGAGTACATGAAATAATTCATTAACAACAAATCATTGAGAAGAATGGACTTATTTGTATTAAGGGAACAAAAAAGGAACCATTACAGCCTGAGCCTTGGTGTTGTGCAAGCTCCTCCCAGGGTCCAGCAAGAGATTTCCTCTACTTTGACAAGCTCACCACTCCCACTATGGCAACAAGGAAGGATGGTGATCTCTCCTCACAAGTTAACAAATGGAAGTCCTAATTCCAGCAGCATTTACCCTTTGGAATGTTCAGCTTTCAACCTCCCCTCCTTTGGCCCAATGCCTGTATTTATAGTGTTCTAGAGGAAGTTATTCAGTTCCAACATCAATGGGATACTCCCTCTTTTGGATGGGGTATCTCCTCTCTTGATGGGATAAGTGCTTCTATCATAGGGATGCATGAACCATCTGGAGGCGCTCAATACACGTCAAACACTCTTCTAGAAGGCTCTAGAAGTGACCACAAGTAACTTTTTAAAGATGAAACTCGTGCCTTTTGACCTTTACAGGGGTACGCACCCATCCTTTGGCTTACAGAGCGTACAAGTACGTAGGTACAGTGTGCTTGGGATGCGTACACGCAGGCAAGGTAGAGAGAACCTGCGTACCCAGAGATAAACATGTTTTAAAGTGAATTTCTCTCTTTTTGGAGTTTGACATGAAGAGCAGAGGTATGAGGCTTGATAAGGAGGATAATATGACTATTGATGGAGCCATATTAACTGCAGATAGTCATGGTGACAAATTTCAGTGTAACAGATTGCCCCCTAAAGTACGAAGCCTGTAATAGATAAGGGTGTTATATTATATAGGAAGGGTGAAGTACTTTATCATTTCGAGGATCATCTTGTGGAGAGCCCAGTCAGAACCTGCAATTTTCAACACAAAATACATGTATAAGATCATATCATCGCTGAGTTAGGCATTCCCATACTCAGATCAAAACTTTAACTATTGGACTAACTACTCTGATACAGGAATGATTTCATAATACATCATAATCATAGACTCGTGTAGACACAGTATGGGCGCAGCCATCTGTTTTATGATTGGTCTACAACATAATGAATACAAAACTCCTCGCAGCCTGGATGGTGGAAACTAGATCCAGGGTCTTCATCTCTAATTCCCGAATTGGTACGATTCTAGCCATGTGAATAAATGAGCCGATGTCGAACATGGTAGAAACCACTTGATTACCAGTCAATGATGTAAACTGTTAACAAGCGTGAGAGAGACCACCAGTAATGTCAATGGTTCTTAAAGTACCCAGCACAATCCATGAGATGTGAATGAATGAGTCGGTGTCGAACATTTCATGGAATCCTTCGATCGCAAGTCAATGATGAAAACTGACGTCGAAGGCGAGAAACCTGGCATTGATGCATGCAGACTCCAAGGTATTGACGATTTCTAAGTCAACTCTCTAGATAATGTGCTGATGTCGATAGAAA
>APFE031014476.1:2596-77833 GCA_000404065.3 Pinus taeda
TATGTATCCCGGGGAAAGCATCTCGCTAAAAACCCCAACTATCTGTATATGAATGATTGAGTCATGTAACATTACAAAGTACAATGCTTATCACAAGCAATCCAGTACCAACTCCACCTGTTACACACAATACAGCTCAGATCTGAATCAATCTCTGGCTCAAATCTCTTCCGCAGCTTGCCTGCCTCCACTGCTCAATACCTGCACAATAACCGGTGATAATTCCAAGGCAGCCACGTCTTTCCTTGGCTAAATCATGTGAGAACAAGCTACAATGTGGGCAAACTCATTGGCATACTCAATCCCCTGATTTGTGCAAGATCTAATGCACAACTATAGTCACAACTGATAGTAATCGGATTCTCTAACACCAGTCCCTGCTGAACTGAACATGCACTGACATGCAACTGAGTTAACTGATGTATTCATTAGTTGTATTATGAGTTAATAACTTGTGAACTAATTAATAACTAATTCACCCAACTCATCTCTAGTCTATTCGCAGTTAGACTAAATACAACTAGTTTAACAAAGCTAAACTGAACACAACTCCATCAACTGCACCTCCAGTCCACTAAACTCAACTCACTTGAGTTCTAACTGAAGTCATGCATGCAAATATTCAACTAACCCATAAGAACCACGTATTTCTTTCATGCAATTGCATGTGCCACATCCGTAGCTCGAACTGAAGTGCTCCAAGAGAATAAGACAAAGTTTATAGTCCAAATATTATTGTGAGATAATAATATTTGACTTTTCTATTTTTGACAGCCAGTCTAAAAATAGACTTGATCACTCACACTGTGATCACTCACACTTTCATCAAAAATAGAAGTCCATCTATTTTTCCCAACTTGATCAATCATCCATAAACAGCAACATGCAATCCATAGACATGATCCATATGTCTAAAAATAGACATAGTCTAAAAATAGACTTGCGCCAAAAATAGCCTACGTGCCCACTTAGTGAAGGCGACTCTTTTCACTAAGCTCCATCATCTTGTTGCAATCTCAACACTTGCAAACGTTGGAGCTGTAGAACAGATTGTGGTTCAGGAAATTGAATAATTTCCTTTACCTTATTAGGATCAACCCTAGTCCCATACTTGGAGACAATGAATCCAAGTAAGTGTCCAGATTCGAAAAAGAAAACCCATTTATGTGGATTCAAGCAAGATGTTGTAAAACTGACACCTTAGAAAGATTGCTCTTAAATGGTATAGGTGTTGCGTTCATTGCTTGGAATGCATTGGAAGGTCATCCAAGTAATCTTGAACGATATGCCTGATATCATGAAATGTGTATTCCATGGCTCTTTGAAAAGTTGCTCTAGCATTCTTTAAACCAAATGGGAGTTTTCGATAGGAAAGTACGCCCCATGGGCAGACGAAGGAAATTTTATGCTGGTCTTTGGGTTTTATGGAAATCTGGTTGTAACCTAAGAATCCATCCATGAATGAAAATGGTTCACAACTGGCGCAGTGATCGATGATTTGATCGATGAATGGTGTCTGATAATTATCCTTGGGACATGCAGCGTTCAAGTCTCGATAGTTGACACATACGCATTCCATGGCTCTTTGAAAAGTTGCTCTAGCATTCTTTAAACCAAATGGGAGTTTTCGATAGGAAAGTACGCCCCATGGGCAGACGAAGGAAATTTTATGCTGGTCTTTGGGTTTTATGGAAATCTGGTTGTAACCTAAGAATCCATCCATGAATGAAAATGGTTCACAACTGGCGCAGTCATCGATGATTTGATCGATGAATGGTGTCTGATAATTATCCTTGGGACATGCAGCGTTCAAGTCTCGATAGTTGACACATACGCAGATAGTTCCTTGTTTTTTATCGACAAGAACCAGATTGGAAACCCATTCCGTTAAAGGAACAAGATAGATGAAACTAACATGTAATAATTTTTCTACTTCATTTTTTATGGCTACCATTTTACGGGGATGGACCAGTCGAAGCCTTTAATGGACAGGTTTAACATTGTCGTAAAGCTTGATCTCATTCTTGATAATAGATGGATCTATGTCGGGAATTTCCTTATAAGACCAGGCGAATACATCGCAGAATTCCTTAAAAAGGTAGGTGAAGCTTGCAATTTCCTCATGATTGCAATCTACTCCAATCTAGATGTTTTCCACGATGCCTGTCTTGGATAAATGTCTTTGAAATATTGCCCATGTTTCCTTCCACCTCCAAAGTTTGGATGGTCATATAGGGTGAGGAAACAATTTCTGGTATGTCAGGGGACAGGATTTGAAGAGGCATCATGTCTGAATCAAATATCAAAACATGATGGTGCGAATCCTCCCAAGGTCGCTCTTCTAAACTCATGATTTATCGAATAGCTTCATCCATAGGTAGGACTTGATTGAGTGGATCAAAATAAGGAGCATTTATGGGAGGGGTCGTGGTACTGTTGGCTGTAACCAAAGTGACTGGATATGCGGATGCAGATTGAATGGCCTTGTAGGCCAATTTAGCTGGTGACAACAACATTTGTTCTCCGTATATGTAAATGTCTGAAGGAGCCGGTAGGATCCATGGATCGGTCTATTCATGAGGAATAGATGAAAGCATATTGACCGTCTATGAAATCTTGGGCAGCTGAAGAGGGAAACAACCCATGAGGGAAGAATCCTTCAGTGGACTGGTACCAATACTGAAGTACGAGTCAGGTACACCACCTACTAGGGGTACAAAGCCGCTTGTTAACAGGGAATAATCAGGGGTGTAGAAAGAAAGCTGGTCTACTGTAACTACCTTTCCATGCAATGGAAATAGGATGATCCAAAAGAAAGTAGATACGACAACCATCATGGCATATGTCCAACTGTGGCCCAGCAAGAGATTATAGTCGAGCTTTTTATCTATGACTTCTATATCCACCATTACCATTTTCCCATATAAAGTGACGGGGTAGCTAGCTATGTAACCTTTTGAGATGAAAGTGTGGCCGTCGAAAGCTTTAAGGGAATTCGACGACGGGGATAGGGTTGGAGAACCCAAAGCGAGCCAACATGAAGCTGACATGATGCAGGTAGAAGCACCTTCCTCGATGACAGTTCTATGTATACCTTTACCTTTCGAAAAAAATTGCACTTGAAATGCAAGCTGGTGAGAAAGGGGAGGTTTACACTTTTTCATGTCGAAAATTGCAAGCATGGAATCCTATGGGTCGATACCACCAATAGCCAAAAGAAAAGCTTTCTTTTGTGTTGGGCATGTTTGTAATACTTCGAGCGCCAACATAGCGGACGACGCTTGCGCCAAGTCTTCTACAACGCTGTAGTTTTGGGTGGCATGTGCATATGTATTGTGCCTTGGGGTGAATTACAAGGTTAGCAACTAGTCGTTTCATATGAAAATCGTTGGGCAGCGCTGGGTTTTGACTTGAGGAAGGTTCCTTTGCATGAGCGACAGGAGCTCCATAGGATTTGGCTCTTATTTGTAGATCAACCGTTTCAAAGGTGTAAATGGTAGAAGATCCTTCACCAACTGAAGGATGTTGCGAACCACCATTTCCCCCTTGCGGGGGTTAGGGTTGGTTTGCAATAAGGTTTTTTTGCTGTTGAGCGGGGAAAGGATTATTAAGGACAACAGGGGTCCTACCAATATCCTTTTTAGCAATGTATTCTGTGCATTCCTGAAGACGCGGGCAGCGATAGGTCATGTGGTCTTCAACACAAATTTTGCAAGGGAATTTGGCAGGTTTATCCTTTCCATTGTTAGGAGTTGCATCGGCCTTCTGTTTTGGGTTTTGTTGCTTTGTTGACTACTCCTCAGAAGGAGCAATCTTTTTATTATTCTTCTTGTTCTTACAACCGTATTTTTGTGTAGACTGCACAAAGTTTATTGTGGTGGTAGGAAGATCAGTCGATTTGGTAGAGGGGTCCACTAACATCTAGGCAATGTGACCGCTGAGTTGTTTTACAATAGCTCCAAAGGTTGCGCCAATAATCCCATCGGTGTGCACTCCAAGGTGCTGAGTAGCAGAAACATTGGAGTTACGAGGGGCATTGGGGATTATGTTGTAAAGAGTTCCAGACTGTGAATATATTAGATCTAAGTGCTCGGCACGACATATGGATTGGTCTTCTATGACCGCACCACCTAAAGTGACATCTTTAGTGATTTGCGGGAGTAAGAACTTGCAGAACCAGTCTGCTAAGAGATAGTCTGGGAGGGGAGCTTTGACTAACCTCTGCCTATGTCTCCATTCATGTATATGATCAGAGATGTGGGTGGCGGTATCTTGACGTAATGAAATGAGGACCTCTGTCCCAGTCTCATAATAGATGGGTAGCTGGAAGTGCTTTAAGAATTCCATCGCTAGAGCATTGAAGGTGTTTACTGATGCACATGGTAACTCAATGTACCACTTAGTTGCGTTGCCAGTGAGAGTGTGGGGAAAAAGATGTAACCAGACACTATTGCCCACCATGGATTTGGAAACACACCAAAGATGATAGGCGGTGATATGGGTGCCCAGATCCTCCCCTTCTTTCCCTTCGAACTTGGGGATGTCTATTGGTATTTTATGTGGGATCGACGACCAAAGTAAGTTATGATAGATGAGGTCATTTGTAAGTTTGTACAAGTCGGGGATATCCAACGTTACCAAGAAAGGCAGAGTGTGTGGTGCCCCCAACTCGGACCAAGGCAATGACATATGCCTTGAGGATCCTTGCGGTCCTCCCATTGTTTGAGTCCCAATATTATACATAGGATACGTGGTATAGTAGTTACCTTGGGGTATTGCGTTGTAGTGTGGATTTCCATGGGGAATGTGATGTTGGGGTATAGAATTTTCCCCAAGATAAGTAGTGCCTCCTTGACTCATTTGAATTTGTGAGTAGGGTGCCCCCATGGATTGCTTGGGACCTCCTTCAGGATTCCTGCCCACCACAAAACTAACCATATGTCCTTGATTGACATAAGGAACGCTCATGTCAATCAATGACGGACCGTGCATGCCTGAGAATGGAGGGGGAACTGTTACATTCCCGACCGGTATGTGCATATTGGGAATGCCCCCAGCTACTTGAATTTGGGGGTTTGAACTGTACAATGGCTGCTGACCATATTGTTGGTGGACGTGAACCGCGCTAATAGTGATATATTGAGCGTTATAAGGAGAGTTGTATGTAGCACTTGTCGAAGGTATACATTTTGACACTAAAGGGGTGGAACCTAGCATCGGCTGGGTTCCACTTGTGGAGGGTTTCATGTGAGTGGTTGTACCTTGGACAAATGGGATAGCGGCGTTCGCAATCAATGGTGTGGTGGTAACTGTCAACTGGGGAAGTGGTGGAGGACAAAAAGTTTCCACAAAGTTCCATGACCCGTTAGTCGTCAACGGGATGGATGGAAAGGTTCAAACTAAAGAGACAAGGAGTACAGGTGCCACGAGAACCAAGGGTGGGTCCAACGGGTTCGTGAGCGGAGGGTTAAATGGAGGAAGAAATCATTCGGTAAAGAAATCCTCTGGCAAACTTGAATCGTCGGTTGTCCAAATAGATTCCGTGAGAGATCTAGGACACTGATTCCCCGAAGATGGGGAATCTAGTTCACTGGAGCTCAACGGATCTTCCACAATGAGTGGAGGAAGTCCTAACAATTGTCTAGATTGATGACGAGGGCCGGATATAGCCATGGTGACCATTAATTTTTATCAATAAATTTTATCGTGATATTTGTTAAGTCTCAATGATAGCACACAGGTACTTAAAAATATAAAAAATACACTAAGTTGATGAATCAACAAACAAAGGGAAATGACCCTATCTGATAAGCACCGATCACTGGAGATGAAAACCAGTATCACAATGAATAACAGAGAGGGCTAGCCAAATGTACATTTACGGTTACTCTAGAGCTTCACCTAAACCTTAGATTAAGGGGCCAAATACTCTCGTGAAGACAAGCACCCTCCCAAAAACTGAAGACAGAGTAGGTCCGTCTGTGTTAGGTACCAGGGCAGCCCACCCCAGTCACCTTGTGTAAGTTCCTAAAAGCTTGGCCAATAAGGATACCTCAGATCATAGAAACTACCAGGGGGGACATAGTCGTAGACAGTACGTTGTGTGGCCAGGATACCTAAGTCCCTAACTCAGCTCTGAAATCCCCGAAGGGATCCCCAATACACAGAATACCCAAAGGAGTTGCAAGAAAAGGCGGGCTACCTTCACTTACAGTTCAATGTTGTCTTGTATTTAGCTCCACTTTGATTGGAGTGGTCCTGGTAGTATGAGTGCAGAAGGAATTTTCTCTCTTTTAATGACACTAATTTTGGTTTCTGATCTTGGGCAGTTTACTCACACTACCTATCCCAAGATCCTAGCCCGAACTAATGTTTGTTTGCTCAATAAAGAGTTACTGATTGATTTTAGGTAAATTTTATGTGTACTTTTTTAGTGTCTTTGGTAGGGGAGTTGTCGTATGAAATGTGATGGGACTCTGACTCAAAAATCATGCACAAGACAATGCTTTAAAAAATATTCAGTTCGATGAAAACAAGTTGTATTCTACATGTGAGAGTCTTTCAAATATTCATATTTGTTCCATGCATCCTAGTCATTATAACACATGTATAACCAATAGAAATCTTTCCAATGCTTTCCTAACAACTATTTGAAACCAAAAGAAAGCAGCTTTTAACCAGATAAACAGAAGAATGAATAAAAAATGTGGATCTTTCTTTCATAAAAATTGTTTTAAGAAAGAAAAAATAATTATTTCCTAAAAAAAAAATTCTTTCAGGACACATATCTTGCTAACAAAATGTAGTTGCAGACCCTCTTTCAGTCCATGAGTAGGTTTCTTGTCCCCTTGAGCTTGTAGACACAACTATGTATCAAGATTTAAGGGACTAACGCTCTATAGCAATGGCCATAGAGAGTTATTGGGTCCACTAACGCTCTGTTTGTGCAGACACAGAGCTTTATAAAGCACTTTTTAGTCTGCTAACCTGCATTAGTGTGGTAAAATAGCTCAAAATAGGGCCTTTTGGATTAGATTCAAGGTTGAATATGTGAAGGTAGAATGCAGCAAGGTTTTGTTGGGTCAGAAAGGGAATGCAGAAGTACAGGGAGGTCATAGAAGGAGGAGGAAACTGAGAATTGTCCAGGTAAACCGGGAACTAGATGTATAGTCCCCAGCAGAGTTGCCAATTCTGCTATAGGATAAAATGCACGATGTATGAAGAATGGAGATACCGTCAAGGGTCTTCTCGGGACGCTTGGTAGACTGTAAGATTATCTGCATCCATAACAAAGTTACATGCATGTCCATAAACATTAACTAACTATCAAAGCTAAACAAATGGATTACCTCAAGCCTCCATGTAGATTTGCTGGAGAGCACAATGCAACTAGGTGGAAGTCCCCTAAGCCAGCTCCAGATCAAGTCCCGCACATAAAAGAGACAAGCATAATCACAACATACAACCTTGATAACTAATACATGAATACATAAAAGACATTTAGTTACACATAACTAAGCTACTCATGCTAAAAGTTATTAGACAAACAAATGAATGAATCATAGTACCAACACCACGGAGTTGACAGTACAACTGCAGTTCTATATTAATGTCGGAAGAGTGATTACAACCATTTTTTGCATCAACCTTCCCTTACCCCTCCAACTTCTCTCTCTCTCCCTTCTTACAAACTTCTAATGCTTAGATTTGAGACTATGCTCAATAATCAAGTAAGCTATCCTTTCAAATGATCTAACCTCTATCACCATAGCCCTAGCTTTGCTTATGTAGCAATTGACTTAGGGTAGCCAAATTCCTCCATGAGTTCCTTAGGGTAAAAGCAATGAAGTTGCCATGCTTTTTAGCTCTTTCCCATTTGCCTCCTTCATTAGGATTAGAAATCCCCCAAATAGGTTGAACTTGAGATGTTTCCTTGCTTTTCTTGAGTAGATTTAGGAGCAAATATCTAGGTATTTATGAGTCAATTCTCTCATTTGACCTTTAGAACTTTATTAGGATCCACTAACATTGTTCCCAAACTAACAACTAGACTTAGTAGGGTCACTAAAGCACTCTTAGGCTTACTGAGAAGCTTTATAAAGCAGCTTGTCAGTGTATAGCTAGCGTTAGTGTGGAAACAAGGCATGTGATCTTGGTCTTTTCTTCAGCTATCATGTCTTTCCCCTCTGAGCTGATGAGGGGGTCATTTTGTTGTATAACAATTTGTCAAACTCTTTACTGCTATTTGGATCATTTTGTACAAGTTGAAGTCTTTTTGCTCAAGTTTTGTTCATTTTCGAGTTTGTAACTTGCAAAGACTCCTTGTTCTCTTTTTTTCGATCTTTTGAGTTTTAGTAGCATTTTAGTGATTTCAAAAAGTTGTTTTGGTTGCTTCTTAAAAAAAAAAAAATCTCAGAAATCTTTGTTTTTGTTTTTCTTTTGCCAAGTTTGGTTTATGGTTTCTTTTTGTTGTTGAAACTGAATTGCAATATTTTACAATATGTCCTTGTTTGGAGAGAATTTTGTGTTCAAAATTTGTATCCTCTTTAGTACTTAAGTTGGCTCATTGTTAGTTATAAAAAATTGCTTTTGCTTTTTGAGTGTTATTTAGGATCTTGCATCTCCAATATATCTTGGATTAGGGTAGTTTGCATTGTTAAAGCATTCAAAGTCTTTTAGTTTTTCGGTGTGTGAAGTGTGTTTCAAGAAAAGAAGAGAAAAAGTACTTTGCTTTGTAGAAGCTTCGTAGAACCCGTATAGAGATCTCTTTTCATTGAAGAAAAAATGATTGCATTCATGTAGTTAGTTTTTCATTGATTTATGTCGCGTCACACAAACATCATTGGTTTCACTCCCATATTTACCCTTGACTTAAAGAACAACCATTAAAATCAAGCAATTAATTAAAATAAACTAGAACTTTTATGTTGTCATCAGAATACACCAACAAGTTTAGGTTTATTAGGGCCTTAGATTAGGCGAGAGGAGAGTTAACTCTCCAAGGCCACTCAAAATGACAAAACATAGAAGTTTGATTAATGAGCGAAAACCAATAGCATTAGGGAGAATGGGAAAGCTCCGTAACTGGGAGTAAAGCACGAGGGAGAGTGAAGATAAGGACGAGAGATACCCCCTCTCTTACTTTGTTGGATCCCGCCTCACGACTATTCCGCCCAGCTTCTGATACGAGTTGGTGACCATAGTTTCCTATCCTAGGGATCATAAGTGGCTGCGGAGGGGAATCCCGTAGCACCTGAGACTAATGTTGTATCACGTTAAACAGTACTTCTGGAGGGTACCCTTGTGAAGCTTGGGTGCTTACACCGGCAAAGGCTGTTGTCTGGAGGTCAGCGTAACTAACTCTGATACCTTCGCTAGTAGGCCTGGGGCATAATTACCCCAGTCTATTTTTGGAAGGCCCTTCTTATTAACTTTCTTGTATTTTGGTGTCTGGTCCTAATCACCTGGAGCAAAAATATTCAAGAGTTGTTTTATTGTTGATATCTTTACTGACTTTTTAGTGAGTGTTCTTTGCTCCTATTTGGCCTAGCTTTATAATTTTTTGAGTCTTTAAGTAGATCTTTTAAATAACTCAAAGTGGCTGATCAACCATCTCGACGGTATAAGAGACTTCGTGGGCTATCACCTATGAGTTCTGAGCCTTCCCCTAGAAGGCGTAGGAGCGAATTTGCTAATGGTTTTCAACCAGTGGCAGCAGGCACATCATAGATTGATCCTCCGCATGGGGTCATTAATTCACAAGATAGACTTGGCACCAATAGAGAGTTAGATAGGAGCACACCAGTTCTTTCTCAAGTACTTTTTCAGTCGGAAGATAATATTGAATTTGAAGAGATTCCAGAGTCAGTTGCGGCTCCAAATTCTCCTCTTCCTCCTGATCATATAGACATTCTATTGTACATCGAAACCCTGACCCATAGGCCTTCGAGCCTAGGTTTACACCCATCTATTCCTTCGATGACCACTACTAGAAGCATGGCATCTACGATGAGTGTTGAGAGCATCCAGACTCCCATATCTTTATAAGGAGGAGTAACTATTTCCATCCCTTCTATTACTCCCAACACGACTATATTTGGGTCTACTTCCATTCCATCAATGAGTGGAAAGTCTCAGACTACTACATCCGGTTTTGGATTTATCCCTTATGGAATGTCATCTCATAGGATTCCTTCAGTTCCTTTGAACATACCATCGACCGCCTCTACATCCATGATGAGTGGATCAACTTATTTTTAGGGTTTCCCATTTGGAAGTGGTCATATACCACACTCCAATCCAACAGTAGGGTCAATGCCTTTTTCTTTTACAAGTCAAGGTAATAACCCATTCCAGAGTTGGACAAACCCCACGGTTAGTGGGATAAGAACTGGGAATCAATTTTTTGGCCAACAAGGGAATGTGTCGTATTCTTTAGTTAATTCGTTTCAGAATTTTCCACCCTTTGCTAACGCATGGAATCCTTATCAAGGGCTATCAGCTACTTTAACACTTTGTTAGGGGGTAACTTCACCGGCTACAAAGGATTTTCAACAGGAGTTGGTCAAACTCTGAATTTTGCTGGACCACAAGGAGCACCTTTTGGTTTAGTACGTTCTATGAGTTACTTCGGGTAACCTGGTGTTTTTCAAAATCTAGGTCATCCTTTTCAGACTTTTGGGAACCCCGCCCGCACTGGATGGAATTCCTAAGGTCCGTCACTACTCCCTTTTCTCACCACACTGAACTTGCTAGGCTTAACTAAATTGAGAAATGATATGATTCAGTACAATCTGGCTTGGCCTCCGGTCCCAACTAAACTTCCCTCAGATATCCAAAAATTCGAAGGGAAGGGTGGTGAATATTTGGGAGACTACGTAACCACAATTCACTTATGGTGCTCATCCAACTCCTGATAGATAATTCGATCAGGTTGAGGTTATTTCAGCACACCCTAACTGGAAATGTGGCCAAATGGTATATAAAGTTTCCAAGGGGCACATATACTTCTTTATATGATTTGGCTAATGTCTTTTTGAACCATTTTCAGTTGCATGTCCGATATGAAGCCGAAACTGAACTTCTGGCTAACTTTCAGCAAGACACCACAAATCACATTTCGGATCACATCTAAGAATGGAGGAGGAGGAAAAGGCTTATCAAAGCTGAAATCCCACCAAATTTCCTTCTTGAATGGTTTCTCAAATCATTACAACCTGAGATCTCAAAGGATGTGTCTCTCTCCGGTGTTTATACGGAAGAGTAGGCCATTTTCAAAGCCCAGCAATTGGAACTGATATATTCCCAATCTAGGGTTCTTCAGAAAATTCTACCAGATGCTCCTAGATCTAAGGTCGATTTAGCCAAACCAAAATTAGGTCCCCATGCCGATGGTATAGTCGGATCGGTTGATATTAACGCGGTGAACCTATTGATTCAATTACAACAGTTGTCTCTACAAACTACTTCTTCTACCCAGGTAGCACCATCTGTACCTACACCTTCCCAACCTACCTCTATAAATGTCGTCCAGACCACTAACCCCAAAGGAAATCAACAATCCGATGGGAAGAGGAAGGGATAAGGTAAGAAAAAAAACCAGGAAGGGAAAGGAAAGCAAACAAACTTGGCAATGATGCCGGAGAGGGTAGGAAACAGTCCAAGAAAAAGTTAAAATTTCCATGCAATTTATGCAATGGAGATCATCTGACTCACCTCTACCCTAAGATGCAAGACGCTCAGAGCTTTTTTTCAACCAGTGGCAGTTGGTGCATCAGAGATTGATCCTCCGCTTGGGGTCATTAATTCATAAGATAGACCTGGCACCAGTAAAGAGTTAGAGAGGAACACACCAGTTCTTTCTCGAGTACTTTTTTAGCCAGAAGATAATATAAAAGTTGAAGAGCTTTCAGAGTCAGTTTCCGATCCAAATTCTCCTCTTCCTCCTGATCATATAGACATTCTATTATACATCGGAACCCTGACTCATAGGCCTTCGAGCCTAGGTTTACACCCATCTATTCCTTCGATGACCACTACTAGAAGCATGGCATCTACGATGAGTGTTGAGAGCATAGAGACTCCCATATTTGTACTAGGAGGAGGAACTATTTCCATCCCTTCCATTCCTCCCAGCACGGCTGTATTTGGGTCTACTTCCATTCTGTCAATGAGTTGAAGGTCTCAGACTACTGCATCCGATTTTGGATTTATCCCATTTGGAATGCCATCTCACGGGATTCCTTCAATTCCTTTGAACATACCATCGACCGCCTCTAAATCCATGATGAGTGGATTGGATTCTTTTCAGGGTTTCCCATTTGGAAGTGGTCATATACCACACTCCAATCCAACAGTAGGGTCAATGGCTTTTTCTTTTACAAGTCAAGGTAATAACCCATTCCAAAGTTGGACAAACCCTACGGTTAGTGGGATAGCAACTGGTAAACAATTTTTCAGCCAACAAGGGAATGTGTCGTATTCTTCAGTTAATTCGTTTTAGAATTCTCCACCCTTTTCTAACACATGGAACCCTTATTAGGGGATATCAAATTCTTTTAACACTTCATTAGGGGGTAACTTCACAGGTTATGGAGGATTTTCGACAGGAGTTGGTCAAACTCTAAATTTTGTTGGACCACAAGGAGCACCTTTTGGTTCAGTAGGCTCTGTTATCACTCAGGTTGTTCCCCAAAACTTGTTGAGAAAAGGGAATACGACCAAGGTAACCACTAACCAGTCTTTTAGATGCAATTTATAGCCAAACTGCATCCAGAGAGGGCTCTCTCTATATGTTTTAATTTTGTTTGTTCTGAGTTTTATGCTAGTTATGTTGTGCAGGGTTGAGTATTCAAATAGGTTTGGATGGTGATTTCAAGCAGAGGTAGGATGTAGGTCTGATAGGTCTAGTTCCATTGGGCAATGGAGTCTATGGCAGTAGACTATTGAGTGTGTTTTGAGATTAAAGACAATACTACAGAGCAAGATAATCAATTTGGAACAATATAAAAGCCAGTGATGGATGGGATGTAGGCCAAGGGGTGAAGGGCAGTCAAGGATCCTTTATACTAGTGGCAGAGGGAAGATGGTTGAAATGTTTCAAGGAGCAGTGAAGAATTCCTTGAGAACGTTCAAAATGAAATAATTAACAAAGATAGAAGCATTTAAGAATTTCTATTTGAACTAATTATGAGGAAAACATAGATAACAGCAGGAATTGAACACAGAGTGTATTTAAACAAGTTCTGGGTTATTCTTTTTCCCTGTTGTTAAGATTATGAAACATATTTGATACTTGCAAACATAGAAGAAACCAAACATAGTTAGAATAACTTATTGAGCCAAGGAAAAACACAGGAATTCTGCAGCAGAGCCCAACATCATCACATCCACAGTCAGCAGATCGAACAACAATGCATTTGAATGACCTTTGTATTAATAAATATCTGAGTTACAGCGTATTTCAACTGGGAGAATCACCAACCCCGAATACATTCTCTGGGGGGGGTATTTATACAAAAAGAGAGTCTACAAAATATCTTAGTGATAAGATAAGGAGTAATAAATTCCTTCAGCTACTTTGTCAGAGAAATAAAGGCAGAAATGAAGGTAGGAGTTATTGTTGTGCTGGCTGGTCTTCTGACAAGATATTTTAGACTTTTTCACCCTGGAATTCGGCTGGGAGTTATGTCTTTGCTTTGCTTTCCAATGTTGTTGTCCTGATCTGTTACCTGCTCTGGATTCATCTTTAATGTGTCCTGATCCTGGCCTGAGCTCCTTCATTTACCTCTGCCACGTGTCTTGCCCTTTGACCCGCTGTACAGGCAAAAAAGGATCTGGATTTTCTTAGGCAAAACTTCTAGCATAATTTGCCACCAGTGTTCTGTGGGCAATTGGTGTTTTTGTATCTTTATTATTATCTCATCAGCTTTAGTATATCTGTAAAAATTGGGCTTGACCTCAAACAAATGATTTATTTCATGTTCTATGAAAAATAATCCTTCCAATTTGTCATACAAGCTTTGTCCAGAAGGAGGTCATGTGTTTTCTGAGCTGCTAGACGATTCAGTGCTCTGATTTGTCACATACATGTTCACCCGATGAGCATATTGCTGATGAGATAACAACTTTTGGTTGCTTGTTACTAGACTGGGTAAACCCCTTTGCTGCAAGCTTGTCTATTTCTCTGTGAAGGTATTAATATCCATCTACATCTCTTGACACCTTCTTTCCAGAGTCTGTATCAGAGTCCTCATCATTAGCACTTTCTTTACTGTCAAAATGGTGCCTGTCCTGTCATTGATTTCTAAAGCTTCCAATTGTTCCTTGGTGTTGGTATTCAAAAAGTGGATAAGTGCATTGGCTTGATCAGGCATATTTCCTAATGATGCCCAGGCCCTTTGTATTTGTTCTTGTGCCATGTCTATTAATTCCATTTGCTCATACATTGTCTGAATTGACCTCCATTGGTCAGTAATGGACTGGCCAATCTTAGTCCACAAAATCATTTTGATATCTACCAGAGGTTTATGTAAGGTGAGATCCTTTTCCAGTGTTTTCACCTTGTTCTCCAGGGCCTTCACTTCTCTGGTCTTCTCTGCTACTGTCATTTTTGATTTTTCATAGCTCGCTTCTAGCTTGGGTAGCTTTTCTTTTGTCTCTCTAAGCTCTGACATTTGAGCTTCTAGCTCTTTTACTGCCTTCATCATTTCCTCCATTTTCATGCTGGCCTCAAGTTCTCTTGTTGTTGCTGCTGTAGCATCTGTGGTCTCAGTACATGTTGTCACTGGTGGTTCAGTGGGAGGAGTTGCTGCTATATCTGTGGGGGAAGCAAAGACAATTGTTGGAGTTGTTTGGGGTAGCTGGGAGGTTGACTCTCCCTGCTTAGTTTGTAATGCTTTCTCCAGCTCTTGCTCTATTTGTATCAGCCTTTGGTTCATTCTTATTAATAGATCCATGACATCCTCTTCTACCTTTTCTTGTGCTAGCTCTGCTATTTGGGGATGCATGGTCACAAGCAGCTTCAACTTATTTCTGAGGGTAGCAATATCCTCCTCCTTCTTTTTTATCAGTGCCTTGGTGGCCTTGGCATCCTTGGGATCATGTCCCAACTCAATAATTATTTCCTCCAGAGTCTTTATGTGGTTGTCTTTGGCTAGAGAAGAGATCTTCTCTAAGTCCAATTGAGTAGATGCGTTACTCAGTGACTCTTTCAATTGGTGGGCCGGCATTGTTTTGTCAGCTAGTGTGGCATAGACCATTTCGCCTGTTTTCTTGTGTAATTCGATTTGATCCATTGGGTGAATGTCCTTGGCAAGGACCTCTAGATTGGTCCTTATGTAGTCAGCTGCAGACTGGGGGTGCTGAACTTTGGCCTTGAAATGACTGAAAATCATTTTATCCTCCTTCATGTCATAGGCTGCCATTATTCTATGCTGTTTGGAGGGTGTCATCTTAAGAAATTGGTCATACAATTGAATTCTTAACGACTCATTTTGAGCCTTAATATCCTTGAATGACTGCTTGATGTCTGCTGGTTTCTTTGCTTGTGATCTTGAGGAGGAGACTTCCATTCCATGTTGTCTCCCACCTTCTTGTCTGTGAGAGCTTGTAGAAGTCTGTTGGCTAACGACTCTCTCTCCTCTTGGGCTTTCGGTGATGTATTCCACTGTGTCCTCTTCAGGAGGATCTACTCTTTGCCTCTTGGTCTCTTGCTGACCTGTAGACCCACTTGCAGGTGTCGTCTCTTCTCGGTCCCTTTTCTTGCTTTTCTCCTCAGGAAGAGGAGTCTGCAGTGATGGTACCTCTGGTGCTTGTGTTTGTAATGAAGGGGCTTCCCCTTATCCATGTTCCTTTGAAGTAGCAGGATGCTCTTCCATGATTTCTTGTTCTGGCACAAGCAACTTCTTGCTCTTTGCTGTCCCTGTTGCTAGTGTAGTCCTTTCCTAGGCAACCTGTTGTGCAGTTGTGGCAGTTGATGAGCTCTCCCCAGTTAGCTGTGGCTTTTTGAAAGACACCTGCCCACAAGATTCCAAGTCAAGAGTTTTTTCCAAATCTTTCATGGTTTGTTCCATTTTTTCTTCTTCAGTCAACTCTTCAAATAGGGTGCCCTCCAACCAGTCATCTTGGTTGGCATATTTTTCTATGTCAGGGATGCGGCAGTGTTCATAGGATGCTAGCCTATATTTTATCCTTCTTGCGTTGATGAAGCCATATGGGTCATAGGGCACCCACCAAAAGCTTCTCTTGAGTCTGTATGTTTGACCCAATAGGTCATCAGCATCCTTCCATCCCTCTTTCTCGTTCATAACAAAGGGGCCTAATTAGTCTCTGAGTTTCAATTGGGCCTTTTTCTTGGTGCTATGGAAGTGACTCAGATCTGAGTTGATGAATTGCCTGAAATATTCCAAGGCAAAGAGTCTCATTGGCACATATCTGGGCAGCCTGTAGGGGCAGAGCTCACAGCCATATATTCTGAGAATGGTGTGATTTTGGTAGAAATACCAGTCACCTATTCTATAGTTCTTGGAGAGCTACAGTATCTTCTTCATATCACGTGTCAGTCTGGGAGGAGGAGTTCTCATCAAGAGGCAAGAGACAGGGTACACAAATAGATCGATAAACTCACAATAAGAGTAGGGAGAGGTGCGTATATCATGAAATACTGAAGTCCAAAAAATAACAGACCTCCTCTCCCCTTTGTGGTCCAATTTTCTAATGGGGAATTGGAAGACATCTGGCTAGAAATATAAAAATAGATGATATATATAGGAGGAATATTTGAAGATTCCCTCCCTGTCTAGCCTTAACAATTGGTCATGCATTTTATTGGCAATGAACTTGGCATAATTGTACCTGACAGCAGGGGGCGCCTTGGGGTAAAATTGGACAGCATAACCAGTATGGTTTCATCAATGTGCTCACTTGTCTTGAACCCCAACACGAAAGATATCATATCAACCACCAACCTACCCATTTCAGTGAAGGAGCCATAATGAAAAGGAGGTGGGTGTTGGGGCTGTCTATCTACCATCATGAATACTTTGGAAACTCTGGCTATTTCTGTGCTGGAGAGTTTGGGACCTTCATCCAGCAAGTACTTCATGGTAAGAGGAAACTGGTTGTGTGTTGGTTTATAGTTCAGAATCTCGTTGATAGAGTCAGGAGTGATATAGAAAAGAGTAGTCCCAGATGGACTTTTAATGGCTCTGTTTGTTGGCTCATAGTTCTCAAAACAGAGGTGGATGATCTCAGGGAAGATGTTCATAGAGGGGAGGTAATATCTGGGCAAGTTTGATTCCCAAATACCACATACATCTTCTTGATTCAAGTGACTGTTTCTGAGCTCACAGACTGCCTGAAGATGGTTTTGGAAACCTTCAAGGTCTTGGATTAGGTAATCTTTATCAGCCAAGGGAAAATGCTCTAACTCTTTGTGGGGTGCATTGAGGGGGATGATGTTTAAGGCCACTGGACCTTCCATGGCTTAGTTGTACTGCTTTTAGAATTGGAATTTTTGGCTCTGTGCAGGCAAAAAATGAGCAGGAGGATGGCTTCAAAGATTTCCCTGGGATTTCACAGTTACAACTGGTTTGTTGGCTTGAATTGGGCTCTGTGCAGTGATATCAGTTGGAGAAGCAGGAGCTGTGGGCTTTTGGCATAGTGGACTTCAATTGTGGGCAAAAGACAGCCTGGAAGGCTCTTTGGGGAGTTTATAGGGCCGGATGAGCTCAATTTCAGATGGCTGTATGTATTTCCAGTGAATTTGGTACCTCAGAGGTTTATGGAGGATTTGTGGGCAACAAAACAGTGTTTTGTTCTTCCAATTTTGGGTGTTGGTGCTAAATTCACAGAGAAATTGACGGAAAACAGGGTCGGGAGTGAACAGATGGTAAATACCTGTATTCCCGGTGAAATGGATGACTTGCAGGCGACCAGGTGGGTCGAGGGGCCGAGCTGGACACTGTGTTTGCTGGTTGGCAGATTTGGACGGTCGAAAATGGTGTTTTCGATGTAGTTTGCATGTACAGGTGCGCGGAGGAAATAAATAGAGAATGGTAAAAAAACATTACATTTACCCTTTTTACTCGCAAATTTTGACTTTGGCGGGTTATGGGTGCTTTTTTGGGATGACGTCAACATGACGTCATTTTGTCGTTTAGTGGGTACAGAGGCTATACATGGCATATGACGTGGCGGATGACGTGGTGGATGACGTGGTAGATGATGTCATCAGGTGACACAAGCACGATGTCAACAGGGAAGGGGTGAGTGGTAAGCGGTAATATCGCACCGCTTTTTGGGGAAAGTGGTTTCGGGGGAGGGGGCTTTGAACATACCGAACGCTTGACTTGCATCCTTAGTACGGCGGAAATACAGCCCATCCCCCAGACGCTATTCTTCGGTAGGTTGGGGGCTTCTGAAATCACCGACAACCGTCGGATCTGGGAGCCGCAATCGAACGGCTGGTGGGTGATTGAGCTGGCGGGTCTTTATCAATGGCGGACCAACGTTAATGTTCATGTTTTGTAATGTTTTTCTATGTATCTGCGGACTTAGGAAAAGTGGGTTTTTTCGGGCAAAATTGTGGGTTTAGGCTATTTATTTAGCCAAAGGCTATATAAATCTCGATGGGTTGTGTGGAGGGTTGCTATTGGGCCCCTGGTGGGCCAATAACTCCCTAAAAAAAATGTAAAATATGGCTATAGTCAGCCTAGGGTGGCGGTACTTATTTTTTTGGGGGTTTTTTAAGTATTTATATAGTAAGGTGGGGGGGAAGCTATTCATAGGAGTTATATAGTAAGGTCAGTAGGTTAATATGATTGTGGGGGAGGGGTTTGCATGGCTTAGGTTAAGTTTTATAAAGTGAAAACTTAGGCCAAGGGGAGAGGGATGAATGACCAATGGTGAAACTTTAGGAAACTTTGGCAAGATAAAATCAAGACTTTTTACACAAGAAATGTGACTTGTTTTGCCTAGGTAAAACATCTTCTCACTTAGTTTTGCCATGAAATGAAGTAGGCTAAAGGGGCTAAGGGTAATGAGCAGATCTCTTTACCCTTTGGGGGGAGTATTAGTAAATGTTTCTTTGGGAAGATGAGGAGGGGAGTTAGTCATGCTTCATTTGATATGTAGCCACCTTGCCATGGTGCCCCATGATTTTATGAGATGGCAAGTCATTCTAAAGAGAAAATTGCTCACAAACCATGCCTTTGTACCTTCAAAACTACCTACCCAACCTAATATACCTAGCATTTTTTCTTCATTCTTATTGGGTGCACTTGAGCTGGCAAACCCTGATTCTTTTCTTTTCTTTTGGCTACCCTCCTATCTAAGTCTACCCTTATTTCTTCCAAGGCTCAGATTAAGTTGTTGAAACCCTTTGCTTCTCTGCCTAACTATTGTCCTGCCAAGTTTAAACTATTTGTGCAGGCCTCCATTCTTTATTCTTAGACAAGTGAAATTCAAACATGATTTAGCCAGGATTAAGTTGTCTGGTTAATCATCAATTGTGGCACAAGTTAACCACCTATGCAGTGTGAAGATTGATCAACATATGGAACCTTTGCAGTATAAAAAGGATGAACATATTTGGCACTTCCCCAGTCAATCATGAAAAATGAAACCTATTGGTATAGGGAGCTAACAGTGGCTGCACTTGGGGATGGCTTTTCCTAGTGAAAAGTCAAGAACAGCAAGTCAGATGGCCTTATCTTTCAGTTCCTTAATGTGGTTTGAAATTTATCCTTGGTTGTTTCATACAATGGCCCCTTTGCAGTACTGTTTACCTTATGGACTTACTGCAGCACTGTAGCTCTGTTTTGGGTAGTTAGTCTGATCATTTCTCATCATTTTCACAGTTCCCAAGTCTGATTCTTTAGCTTCTTCTGATATGCTAAAAAGCAAGAGACAAATGTAGCACAATCCCTCGCTCTCCCTTCAAAATTTGATGTAACTTATTCCCTATCCTATTACTAAATAAACTGCAGAAATTCATTACTACTATGTACAAGTTGAAGTGCTTCTTTTCTTGACAAGGTGGCTGAAAATAGTGCTTCAGTATTCTACCATTGACTAGCCCATCCTCTGCCCCTGTACCATCCAATCTTTTAAAAAAATAGGTATTATTTCCTTGTACAGTCTGAATGATAAATGGCCCTCTCCATAAGAAATCAAATTTCCCATGTTTCCCTATATCTTCCCTTCTGGAATCCCACTTCAGAACTTTATCCCCAATGAAAAAATCCTCTGCTTTGGTTCTTTTGTCAAATATCTTTTTGAGCTTTTCTTGTAGGATCTGGCCTCTGTGGTAGACTTCTTCTCTTGTCTGCTGCAAGTAAATAGTTTGATTGATCCTTCTTTGTATATCATTAGGTTCTGCTTGTATCTCTTGCAGCAACTTCATTACTGGGATTCCCAAAGAAGAAGGGAAAACTGCTTCCATTCCATAAACCAATTGATAGGGGTTGGTCCCAATAGATCTCTTGGTGGTCAATCTATCTGCCCATAGGGCATTGACAAGCTTTTTATGCCAGCTCTTCTTGTTCTCCTCCAAGACCTTCTTAATAATGTTGATCAAGCTTTTGTTGGAGGATTCAGCTAGGCCATTGCCTTGAGGATAGTAGGTTGTGGAATGGCCCAAGGTAATGTGGTATTTATGACAGAAATTAATCATTTTCCTAGATTTGAAAGCAGTAGCATTGTCTGTAATGATTTTCTCCGGGCAGCCAAACCTGGAAAAGATGTTGGTTTCAAGGAATTGAATGATCACTGAGTCATTGGCTTGCCTGCAAGGGATGGCCTCTATCCACTTGGAAAAATAGTATGTAGCAGTCAAAATCCACTTGTGTTGGCCAGAAGATGAAGGGTGTATTTCCCCAATGAAGTCTATACCCCATTGTTGAAATGGTTTCTCAGTGGAAACTGGTTTGAGGGGCAGAGGAAACAACCTTTTCTTGCCTTCAAAGATTTGGCATTTGTGGCAAGAGGTTACATATTTCTTCACATCGGAGAATAAGGTGGGCCAGTAAAATCTAGCCCTTAGGATTTTGTCAGCAGTTGATTTCCAATACAAATGTCTACCACAGTTGCCTGCATGAAATTCTTGGAGCACTTTGTCAGTTTCCTCTTTGATTAGACAATTTAATAAAACACCATCATGGTTTTTCCAAAAAAGAACCTGATCTAAAATGCAAAACTTGGAAGTTTTCATTTTCAAAAATCTTTTCTTGGTTCTGAATAATCCTGGAGGAGCTTACAGGTTTAATAATACAAAAGAGATATCAACATACCAAGGTGATTGTACAAAGGCTTGATTGATCTGTGGAGTCACCATCTCCTGTTCATTATCCAGTTGATTTATGTCAAGGGCTTGAAAGTTAGTTTCAGTCATGAGTTTAGCTAGTCCTTGTCCTTTTATCAGTTTAGTGGGTTTAATTCCAATGTCATATTCCAGTATGGTAGCTATCCATTTGCCCCTTTTTCCTTCAATGCCTTCTTGGGTTAGAATATCTTTAACAACCGTGTTGGGCACATAGGCAATCACATGAGAGTACAAGATGTAAACTTTGAAGTCCTTGATGGCCTTTACAAGGGCATATGCTTGTTTCTCCATGATTTAATATTTCAGTGGGGCATCTCTAAGGGCTTTACTGAAGAAGGCTATGGGTTTTTCACATCCCTGGTCATCTTTTTGAAGCAAAACAGCAGCAATTGTATGTTTTGATGCAAATGAGAATATGATAAAATCTTTGTCAAAGTTGGGGCTTGTGAGCACTGGTGTTTGAGTTAAAGCTTGTTTAATTTCTTCAAAGGCTTGCTTATTTTCCATTGTCCACTTGACCTTTGAGTCCTTTTTTAGCATGTTGTTCAGCAATCTTATTAGTTCAACTAGATTTGGTATGAATCTCCTAAGAAAGTTGATTTTTCCCTAAAAGGCTTGCAGTTCTTTAATGTTTCTGGGGTGTGGGACTTGTAGGATGGCTTGTATTCTGTCTGGGTCAATTCTAATGCCTTCTTTGGAGATAATATGGCCCAATAATTTTCCTTCCTCTAGGCCAAACAAGGATTTCTTTGGGTTTAATGATATACCATATTTCCTGCAGATTAAGAATACTTGCCTTAGATGATTCAAGTGCTCTTGATCTGATTTGGAGAACGATGTAAGGTCATCTAGGTAAATGACTAAGAAGTCATGGATTTCTTTAGAAAAAGCTATATCCATGGCCCTTTGAAACGTTGCCCCTGCATTCTTGAGTCCAAAAGGCATTTTTACATACTTGAATGTTCCCCAAGGGGTAGTGAAGGCAGTTTTATCTTGGTCATCCGGGTGCATCAGGATTTGATTGAAACTTGAGAATCCATCTAACAGTGATATTCTTGAAGCACCCACCACCCTTTGCAGAATGTGATCCATTTTGGGCAGAGGGTAGTTGTCCTTTAAAGAAACTTTGTTCAAATTTCTCAAGTCAACACATAACCTTATCTCCCTTGTCTTCTTTCTAGTAGGCACTAAATTCGAAACCCATTCTGAGAATCTGATTGGAGCTATAATTCGAGCTTCATACATTCTTTTGACTTCCTTTTCAATTAAAAGGAGCAGTACAGGGTTGACCCTCCTGAGTTTTTGTTTGAAAGGTTTTTGGTTCTCTTTGAGAGGTATTGTGTGCTGGATTACTGCAGTGTTATAAGACTTTAGGTCTTCATAACTCCATTCAAAGACATCTTGAAATTCTTTGAACAATTCTATATACTTGGGTTTTTGGTCAGAGGGTAGAGCTTTGGACAATTTTATCATTTTGGGATTTTCTGCAGTTCCTAAATTACAGTCTTCAATTTCAGCATTTAAGGGCTGCATTTTAGGTTTCCTATTGATGTCATTTGAGTCAAAGATGTCCTCTAAAGGAGTGAGGCCTGTGGGTAGAAAATTATCTTTTAGTTCAATGAATTCACATTTTGTTGCCACTGCATCCTCACCTTCTTTTTCATGAAGTAGTTGTAAATCTGTTTTAGTGAACTTGGTGGGGTGTAGAAGTTGGTTTGTTGTTTCAACAGAGATGTGTGTTTCAATCTTGTCCATTTGGATGCTTTCTTCTACAGTGTTGGTATCCATTTTTGTGCTTGTAAACTCTTCTTTCAAGGTTAGGAAATTATTGATTTATATGTCATTTTCAAACACCTACCAATTCTTTACATTATCTGGTACTGCAGACCTGTGCTTTATTTCAGCAGTAAATAGGTGATTAGGCTTGAATGGAAATTTGCAAGTGCTTGCAAAAGTTGCAAGACTTTGGGCATGCAGGTTTTGATTTCTTGGAATCTTAGTCAGTTGGGTTTCAAGAAAGGTGTCAAGGATTTCCATTGTGGCAGCTCTGTATGACTTTAGCCTAATATCATTTGTTATGAAGTTACCCTTTATTTGTTTAATAATGAGGTCAGAGTCTCCCAAGATTGATATTCGGGTTGCACCCAAGTTTTTTATCACTTTGAGTCCTAAAAGGAGGGCTTCATACTCGGCCATGTTGTTGGTGCACCTGAAATTTAATCTAAATGCATGTCCCTCAGTGTGGTCATCCTTTACATTATGAATCCAGACCCCTGCCCCTGCTCCTAGCTTATTGACTGATCCATCAAACTCTAGATACCATAGGTCTTCTTGATTTGGATTGGTGTTAAGAGCCCTTTCCATTTGCTTAGTAGGGGCAATTGGATTTACAGTGTCATAAGGTAGCTTATGTAAGACTATTGACTTACTGTCTTCCAAGATTTCTTCAATTTGAACTGTGGATTCTTTGTCTAGGAATTTGTCCTGACTCAAAGTCATCATTTTTACATCAGCTTGGGTTTGAATTTCAGTGTTGTATAAGATGAAGGAGTCCATGTCTGAATGTATGGAATATATGGGAAAGTTTTGGGGTGTTTCTTGAGTACTAACCACATACTTCATTAAAGCTTCTCGGTATAGCCTTTTAGGTTGGCCGAAGACTGAGATTGTGGCATAAGGCATGTCGAGTTGCAACGAACCTTGTAGCTTAGCACCCCAGGACCTGGATAACAAAATTCCATATTTTGGTGGAATGTCAACTACCACCACATCCATGAGAATTGTCTTGGCTGGATATTGGACTAATGATACACATAGATCCTTGATTAATCCTAGACACCGGACTTGACTGGAATCAAAGGAAAACAAGTCTTTGTATGGCCTTGTGATGTCTAAGTCCAACTTCTCCATGACAGATTTGGGCATCATATTATGTGAAGCTCCTGAATCAAACATTGCATTGTGAAGCACTTTGTCATGAATGTTTAGGCTCACATAAAAGGGAGGGACTCCCCCATGTACTGTTTTACCATTTGCTTCAGGGCCAAATATGAGTTTTGGTTGGTCATCAAGGATGTTCACTGAATCTTTGTTTTCTGAAAGTTGTAATGATCTGTTGATTTGTTCCTTGAACACTTGATTCCTAGCCAATTCAGATAATGGGATGGAGACTTTTAGCCTACCTATTTCAGCCTCCATATTAAAGGGTTTTTTTGTTTGAGTTTTGACATTTTAGGTAACTAGGTTATTCCTTTCAACTAAGTTATTGATAATTGTTTCCGTTACTGGAATATCATGCTGAACTAGGGTTGTTGGCTGACCATCTTGCAAAGGTTCTTCTACCATTTTACTGAGTGGAGGATCAGCTATAGGGTGCTCCTTTGATTCATCTTTGTCTGAGACATCTTCTATTGTGGGGCTGTTTGGATTGGGAGTGGGTTTGGGGATGATTGGTATATGAGAGTCCTTGAGTTTAGTTTTGGTAGGTTGCTTGATTATCTTTTGCTTAGGATCATCAGGAATTTCTATTCTTCTACTCCTCAAGTTGTATTGCTTATGGACTTCATACACAGTTGTTTCATATCCTTGCTTAAAATCAAAGGATTCTCCTGATTTTATTTGGCATTGACCAAGAGTATGAGCCTCTTGGTCTTCTTGAGTTAGGAAAATTGGTTGGCCACTATTGAGACCCATTAAATTAATGTGTGGGTCCTCTGTTGGTTCATTAGATGTGGAAGCCTCTGCACAGTTTTCTTGGAAGGGAGGCCTTATGTTTTGGTCTGGACCACCCTTTCCTACATTGGGGTTTTGATTTTTTCTAAAGTTTGGATTTCTTGCATTGTTGTTTGGTTGGCTGTCCCAAGAAGACTTCCTTTCAATAGTTTCCACTCTATCTCCTAACCTGTCCATGCCTTTAATAATTGCATCAAGTTTTTGTTCAAAGGCAGAGGGTTCCTCTTTGAAAGTTGTTCTTCTTTCAGTCCTAGCTCGATTTCGTTTGGAAATTAGATTAGCTTCAACACTCACAGTTATGCTCTGCATATCTTCAAGGCTGGGAGGAGCTCTCTCCCTGAGCTGGTAAGCCATGTCTGAGTCAAAACCATCAGGGAATTTAATTAATGCCAAATCTGGTGGTGGTCTAAGATTTATTGGAATAGCAAGGTATGTATTATTGAGTCTGGCACAATAATCTTGGACAATCTCCTGTGGGCCTCTTTTTAAATTCTCATATTTTGTTAAGATGTGTAAAGGATCCTTTTTCTTCTCCCACTTGTTTAGGAAAGTTTGATATAGGGCATCTGGGTTGGCTATCGTGTTTGGGGGTAGTGACCTAAACCATGCCCTCACATCACCAGTTAAGCTCTGGACAAAAATTTTCATCCTAACATCATTATCATCAATCTCATAGTTTTCGAAATAATCTGTCATTCTCTTGGTATGTTGTTGAGCGGTGTAAGTGCCTGTACTATCAAAATAGGTAATTTTTCCCTAATAATCCTGTGGCATAGCCCCTGGGTTGGCAGGCAACTATAGGGGGGCATATCTATTGGCCATGTTGGCAGGAAAAGGTGGGACAACTGGACAGACAAGGATATGGGCTGAGATAAGTGTTGTGGATGGAGGGGTAGAAAAGAGAGTTTGGAGTAATGAAGGTGTACTGGAAGAAGCTACAACAGTGGGGATGAGGGTTTGAGGATTAGCTGTGGTAGGTTCAATTTGAATTGATTTCTGCTGAGCTGGTTCAAGGTTCGAATTAGCAGAACTCTCTTGATTTTCTGATTTCCTAAGGCTCTTAGCAATCAAATTTGGATTGTCAAAAATAGCTGGAGGATTTGGGTCAGGGTTTGACCTAGTGTGTCTTGTTTTCTTCTTTGGAGCCAACTTCTAATTATGTTTTGGTATTTTTCTAGGAATTCTTGGGAGATACAAGTTTTGACAGCAGTTTAAAGGGGGCTACTAGAATGTAGAAGAATTTGAGGCTTTCTTTCAGGGAGGTTTGAAATAGGGACAGCCTAACAAATCCTTGAGGCAACTACCTAGAGACTAAAAACTAAACTAGAGTTGGAGTGAAGTAGTTTCTATCCACCTCTGTGATTGCATAGCAATGATAATTTCAAAGGCAGCCTGGCTAGCTTCAGACTTCATCTATAGCTTTAGAGTTTCAGATAATAGTAGCAGACATTCATTAGTCCCCAACAGAGTCACCAATGATGTTATCACTCAGGTTGTTCCCCAAAACTTGTTGAGAAAAGGGAATACGGCCGAGGTAACCACTAACCAGTGTTTTAGATGCAATTTCTAGCCAAACTGCATCTAGAGAGGGCTCTCTCTATATGTTTTAATTTTGTTTGTTCTGAGTTTTATGCTAGTTATGTTGTGTAGGGTTGAGTATTCAAATAGGTTTGGATGGTGATTTCAAGCAGAGGTAGGATGTAGTTCTGATAGGTTTAGTTCCATTGGGAAATGGAGTCTATGGAAGTGGACTACTGAGTGTGTTTTGAGATTAAAGACAATACTACAGAGCAAGATAATCAATTTGGAACAATATAAAAGCCAGTGATGGATGGGATGTAGGCCAAGGGGTGAAGGGCAGTCAAGGATCCTTTATACTAGTGGCAGAGGGAAGATGGTTGAAATGTTTCAACGAGCAGTGAAGAATTCCTTGAGAACGTTCAAAATGAAATAATTAGCAAAGATAGAAGCATTTAAGAATTTCTATTTGAACTAATTATGAGGAAAACATAGATAACAACAAGAATTGAACACAGAGTGTATTTAAACAAGTTATGGGTTATTTTTTCCCCTTTTGTTAAGATTATGAAACATATTTGATACTTGCAAACATAGAAGAAACCAAACATAGTTAGAATAACTTATTGAGCCAAGGAAAGACACGGGAATTCTGCAGCAGAGCCCAACATCATCACATCCACAGTCAGCAGATCGAACAACAATGCATTTGAATGCCCTTTGTATTAATAAATATCTGAGTTACAGCGTATTTTAACTGGGAGAATCACCAACCCTGAATACATTCTTTGGGGGGGGTATTTATACAAAAAGAGAGTCTACAAAATATCTCAGTGATAAGATAAGGAGTAATAAATTCCTTCAGCTACTTTGTCAGAGAAATAAAGGCAGAAATGAAGGCAGGAGTTATTGTTGTGCTGGCTGGTCTTCTGACAAGATATTTTAGACTTTTTCACCCTGGAATTCGGCTGGGAGTTATGTCTTTGCTTTGCTTTCCAGTGTTGTTGTCCTGATCTGTTACCTGCTCTGGATTCATCTTTAATGTGTCCTGATCTTGGCTTGAGCTCCTTCATTTACCTCTGCCACGTGTCTTCCCCTTTGACCAGCTATACAGGCAAAAAAGGATCTAGATTTACTTAGGCAAAACTTTCAGCATACTTTGCCACCAGTGTTCTGTGGGTAATTGGTGTCTTTGTATCTTTATTAGTATCTCGTCAGCTTCAATATATCTGTAAAAATTGGGCTTGACCTCAAACAGATGATTTATTTCATGTTCTATGAAAAATAATCCTTCCAATTTGTCATATAAGCTTTTTCCAGAAGGAGGTCCTGTGTTTTCTGAGCTGCTGGACGATGCAGTGGTCTGATTTGTCACATACATGTTCACCTGATGAGCATATTGCTGATGAGATAACAACTTTTGGTTGCTTGTTACTAGACTGGGTAAACCCCTTTGCTGCAAGCTTGTCAATTTCTCTGTGAAGGTATTAATATCCATCTGCATCTCCTGACACCTTCTTTCCAGAGTCTGTATCAGAGTCCTCATCATTAGCACCTTCTTTACTGTCAAAATGGTGCCTGTCCTGTCATTGATTTCTAAAGCTGCCAATTGTTCCTTGGTGTTGGTATTCAAAAAGTAGATAAGTGCATTGGCCTGATCAGGCATATTTCCTAATGATGCCCAAGCCCTTTGTATTTGTTCGTGTGCCCTGTCTATTAATTCCATTTGCTCATACATTGTCTGAATTGACCTCCATTGGTCAGTAATGGACTGGCCAATCTTAGTCCACAAAATCATTTTGATATATGCCAGAGGTTTATGTAAGGTGAGATCCTTTTTCAAGTATTTTCACCTTGTTCTCCAGGGCCTTCACTTCTTTGGTCTTCTCTGCTACTGTCATTTTTGATTTGTCATAGCTCGCTTCTAGCTTGGTTAGCTTTTCTTTTATCTCTCTGAGCTCTGACATTTGAGCTTCTAGCTCTTTTATTGCCTTCATCATTTCCTCCATTTTCATGCTAGCCTTAGGCTCTCTTGTTGTTGTTGTTGTAGCATCTGTGTCTCAGTACCTGTTTTCACTGGTGGTTCAGTGGGAGGAGTTGCTGTGGTATCTGTGGGGGAAGCAGAGACAATTGTTGGAGTTGTTTGGGGTAGCTGGGAGGTTGACTCTCCCTGCTTAGTTTGTAATTCTTTCTCCAGCTCTTGCTATGTCTATATCAGCCTTTGGTTCATTCTTATTAATAGATCCATGACATCCTCTTCTGCCTTTTCTTATGCTAGCTCTGTTGTTTGGGGATGCATGGTCACAGGCAGCTTCAACTGCTTTCTGAGGGCAACAATATCCTCCTTCTTTTTTATCAATGCCTTGGTGGCCTTGGCATCCGTGGGATCATGTCCCAACTCAACAATTATTTCCTTCAGAGCCTTTATGTGGTTGTCTTTGGCTAGAGAAGAGATATTCTCTAAGTCCAATTGAGCAGATGTGTTACTCAGTGACTCTTTCAATTGGTGGGCCAGCATTGCTTTGTCAACCAATGTGGCATAGACCATTTCACCTGTTTGCTTGTGTAATTGGATTTGATCCATTGGGTGAATGTCCTTGGCAAGGGCCTCTAGATTGGTTCTTATGTAGTGAGCTGCAGACTAGGGGTGCTGAACTTTGGCCTTGAAATGACTGAAAATCATTTTATCCTCCTTCATGTCATAGGCTGCCATTAGTCTATGCTGTTTGGAGGATGTCATCTTAAGAAATTGGTCATACAATTGAATTCTTAATGACTCATTTTGAGCCTTAATATCCTTGAATGACTACTTGATGTCTGCTGGTTTCTTTGCTTGTGATCTTGAGGAGGAGACTTCCATTCCATGCTGTCTCCCTCCTTCTTGTCTGTGAGAGCTTGTAGAAGTCTGTTGGCTAACGGCTCTCTCTCCTCTTGGGCTTTCGGTGATGTCTTCCACTGTGTCCTCTTCAAGAGGATCTACTCTTTGCCTCTTGGTCTCTTGCTGACCTGTAGACCCACTTGCAGGTGTCGTCTCTTCTTGGTCCCTTTTCTTGCTTTTCTCCTCAAGAAGAGGAGTCTGCAGTGTTGCTACCTCTGGTGCTTGTGTTTGTAATGAAGGGGCTTCCCCTTGGCTGTGTTCCTTTGAAGTAGCACACTGCTCTTCCATGATTTCTTGTTGTGGCACTAGCAACTCCTTGCCCTTTGTTGTCCCTGTTGCTGGTGTAGTCCTTTCCTGGGCAACCTATTATGCAGTTGTGGTAGTTGATGAGCTCTCCCCAGTTAGCTGTGGCTTTTTGAAAGACACTTGCCCACAAGATTCCAAGTCAAGAGTTTTTTCCAAATCTTTCATGGTTTGTTCCATTTTTTCTTCTTCAGTCAACTCTTCAACTAGGGTGCCCTCCAACCAGTCATCTTGGTTGGCATATTTTTCTATGTCAGGGATGCGACAGTGTTCATAGGATGCTAGCCTATATTTTATCCTTCTTGCGTTGATGAAGCCATATGGGTCATAGGGCACCCACCAAAAGCTTCTCTTGAGTCTGTATGTTTGACCCAATAGGTCATCAGCATCCTTCCATCCCTCTTTCTTGTTCACAACAAAGGGCCTAATTGGTCTCTGAGTTTCAATTGGGCCTTTTCCTTAGTGCTATGGAAGTGACTCAGATCTGAGTTGATGCATTTCCTGAAATATTCCAAGGCAAAGAGTCTCATTGGCCCATATCTGGGCAGCCTGTAGGGGCAGAGCTCACAGCCATATATTATCAGAATGGTGTGATTTTGGTAGAAATACCAGTCACCTATTCTACAGTTCTTGGAGAGCTGGAGTATCTTCTTCATATCATGTGTTAGTCTGGGAGGAGGAATTCTCATCAAGAGGCAAGAGACAGGGTACACAAATAGATCAATAAACTCACAATAAGAGTAGGGAGAGGTGCGTATATCATGAAATACTGAAGTCCAAACAATAACAGACCTCCTCTTCCCTTTGTGGTCCAATTTTCTAATGGGGAATTGGAAGACATCTGGCTGGAAATATAAAAATAGATGATATATATAGGAGGAATATTTGAAGATTCCCTCCCTGTCCAGCCTTAACAATTGGTCATGCATTTTATTGGCAATGAACTTGGTATAATTGTACCTGACAACAGGGGGCTGCCCTGGGGTAAAATTGGACAGCATAACCAGTATGGTTTCATCAATGTGCTCACTTGTCTTGAACCCCAACACAAAAGATATCATATCAACCACTAACCTACCCATTTCAGTGAAGGAGCCATAATGAAAAGGAGGTGGGTGTTGGGGTTGTCTATCTACCATCATGAATACTTTGGCAACTCTGGCTATTTCTGTGCTGGAGAGTTTGGGACCTTCATCCAGCAAGTACTTCATGGTAAGAGGAAACTGGTTGTGTGTTGGTTTAAAGTTCAACATCTGGTTGATAGAGTCAGGAGTGATATAGAAAAGAGTAGTCCCAGATGGACTTTTAATGGCTCTGTTTGTTGGCTCATAGTTCTCAAAACAGAGGTGGATGATCTCAGGGAAGATGTTCATAGAGGGGAGGTAATATATGGGCAAGTTTAATTCCCAAATACCACATACATCTTCTTGATTCAAGTGACTGTTTCTGAGCTCACAGATTGCCTAAAGATGGTTTTGGAAACCTTCAAGGTCTTGGATTAGGTAATCTTTATCAGCCAAGGGCAAATGCTCTAACTCTTTGTGGGGTGCATTGAGGGGGGTGATGTTTAAGGCCACTGGACCTTCCATGGCTTAGCTGTACTGCTTTTAGAATTGGAATTTCTGGCTCTGTGCAGGCAAAAAATGAGCAGGAGGATGGCTTCAAAGGTTTCCTTGGGATTTTCACAGTTAGAATTGGTTTGTTGGCTTGAATTGCGCTCTGTGCAGTGATATCAGTTGGAGAAGCAGGAGCTGTGGGCTTTTGGCATAGTGGACTTCAATTGTGGGCAAAAGACGGCCTGGAAGGCTCTTTGGGGAGTTTATAGGGCCGGACGAGCTCAATTTCAGATGGTTGTATGGATTTCCAATGAATTTGGTACCTCAGAGGCTTATGGAGGACTTGTAGGCAACAACACATTGTTTTATTCTTTAAATTGTGGGTGTTGGTGCTAAATTCACAGAGAAATTGACAGAAAACAGAGTCAGGAGCGAACAGATGGTAGATACCGTATTCCTGGTGAAATGGACGACTTGCAGGTGACCAGGTGGGTCGAGGGGCCGAGCTAGACACTGTGTTTGCTAGTTGGCAGATTTGGATGGTCAAAAATGGTGTTTTCGACGTAGTTTGCATGTACAGGTGTGCGAAGGAAATAAACAGAGAATGGTAAAAAAACATTACATTTACCCTTTTTACCTGCAAATTTTGACTTTGGCAGGTTATGGGCGCTTTTTTGGGATGACATCAGCATGACATCATCTTGTCGTTTTGTGGGTACGGAGGCTGACATGGCATATGACGTGGCAGATGACGTGGTGGATGACGTGGTGGATGATGTGGTAGATGACGTCATCAAGTGACATAAGCATGATGTCAGTAGGGAAGGGGTGAGTGGTAAGCGATAATATCGCACCGCTTTTTGGGGAAAGTGGTTTTGGGGGAGGGGGCTCCGAACATACCAAGCGCTTGACACACGTCCTCGGTACGGCGGAAATACCGCCCATCCCCCAGACGCTATTCTTTAGCAGGTTGGGGGCTTCCGAAATCGCTGACTACCATCGGATCTGGGAGCTGCGATTGGACGGCTGGCGGGTGATCGAGCTGGCGGGTCTTTAACAGTGGCGGACGCATGTTAATGTTCATGTTTTGTAATGTTTTTCTATGTATCTGCGGACTTAGGAAAAGTGGGTTTTTTCGGGAAAAATTGTGGGTTTAGGCTATTTATTTAGCCAAAGGCTATATAAATCCTGATGGGTGTGTGGAGGGTTTCTATTGGGCCCCTGGTGGGCCAATAGCTCCCTAAAAAAAATGTAAAATATGGCTATAGTCAGCCCAGGGTGGGGGTACTTATTTTTTTGGGGGTTTTTTATGTATTTATATAGTAAGGGGGGGGGGGAAGCTATTATAGGAGTTATATAGTATTCAGTAGGTTAATATGATTGTGGGGGAGGGGTTTGCATGGCTTAGGTTAAGTTTTATAAAGTGAAAACTTAGGCCAAGGGGAGAGGGATGAATGACCAATGGTGAAACTTTAGGAAACTTTGGAAAGATAAAATCAAGACATTTTACACAAGAAATGTGACTTGTTTTGCCTAGGTAAAACATCTTCTCACTTAGTTTTGCCATGAAATGAAGTAGGCTAAAGGGGCTAAGGGTAATGAGCACATCTCTTTACCCTTTGGGGGGAGTATTAGTAAATGTTTCTTTGGGAAGATGAGGAGGGGAGTTAGTCATGCTTCATTTGATTTGTAGCCACCTTGCCATGGTGCCTCATGATTTTATGAGATGGCAAGTCATTCTAAAGAGCAAATTGCTCACAAACCATGCCTTTGTACCTTCAAAACTGCCTACCCAACCTAGTATACCTAGCATTTTTTCTTCATTCTTATTGGTCGCACTTGAACTGGAAAACCCTGATTCTTTTCTTTTCTTTTGGCTACCCTCCTATCTAAGTCTACCCTTATTTCTTCCAAGGCTCAGATTAAGTTGTTGAGACCCTTTGCTTCTCTGCCTAACTATTGTCCTGTCAAGTTTAAACTATTTGTGCAGGCCTCCATTCTCTATTCTTAGACAGGTGAAATTCAAACATGATCTAGCCAGGATTAAGCTGTCTGGTTAATCATCAATTGTGGCACAAGTTAACCACCTATGCAATGTGAAGATTGATCAACATATGGAACCTTTGCAGTATAAAAAGGATGGACATATTTGGCACTTCCCCAGTCAATCATGAAAAATGAAACCTATTGGTATAGGGAGCTAACAGTCTCTATGAGTTACTTTGGGCAACCTAGTGTTTTTCAAAATCCAGGTCATTATTTTCAGACTTTTGGGGACCCCACCTGCACTGGATGGAATTCCCAAGGTCCGTCATGACTCCCTTTTCTCGCCATGCTAAACTTTCTAGACTTAAGTAAATTGACAAATGATCTGATTCAATACATTTTGGATTGGCCTCCAGTCCCAAATAAACTTCCCTCAGATATCCAAAAATTCGAAGGGAAGAGTGGTGAAGATTTGGGAGACCATGTAACCACATTTCACTTATGGTGCTCATCCAAGTCCCTGATAGATGATTCGATAAATTTGAGGTTATTTCAGTTCACCCTAACCAGAAATGCGACCAAATGGTATATAGAGTTTCTAGGGGCCAACTATACTTATTTCTGTGATTTGGCTAATGTATTTTTGAACCATTTTGTGTTGCCTGTCCGATATGAAGCCGGAACTGAACTTCTGGCTAACTTTCAGCAAGACACCGCAACTTACATTTCGAATCACATCTAGGAATGGAGGAGGAGGAAATGGCTTATCAAAGTTGAAATCCTACTAGAGTTCCTTCTCAAATGGTTTCTCAAATCATTACAACCTGAGATATCAAAAGGATGTGTCTCTCTCCAATGTTTATATGGAAGAGCAGGCCATTTTTAGAGCCCAGTAATTGGAAATGATATATTCTTAGTCTAGGGTTCTTCAAAAAATTCTACCTAATGCTCCTAGATCTAAGGTCGATTTAGCCAAATCGAAACTAGGTCTCCATGCCGATGGTATAGTCAGATCGGTTGATATTAACGCTTTGAACCTATTGAATCAATTACAACAGTCATCTCTACAAACTGCTTCTTCTACCCTGGCAGCACCGTCTGTACCTACACCTTCCCAACCTACCTCTATAAACGCCATCCAGACCACTAACCACAAAGGAAGTCAACAATCCAATGGGAAGAGGAAGGGATGAGGTAAGAAGAAGAAGCAGGAAGGGAAAGGCAATGCAAACAAACTTGGAAATGATGCCAGAGAGGGTAGGAAAGAGTCCAAGAAAAAGGTAAAATTTCCATGCAAATAATGCAATGGAGATCATGTGACTCACCTATGCCCTAAGATGAAAGACACTCAGTACTTGTTTTCAACCAGTGGTAGCAGGAGCATCGAATATTGATCCTCTACTTGGGGTCATTAATTCACAAGTTAGACCTGGCACCAGTACAGAGTTAACGAGGAACACACTAGTTCTTTCTCAAGTACTTTTTTAGTTGGAAGATAATATCAAGTTGAAGAGCTTTTAAAGTTGGTTGTGCCTCCAAATTATCCTCTTCCTCCTGATCATATAGACATTCTATTGTACGTCAGAACCCTGACTCATAGCCTTCGAACCCATGTTTTCACCCATCTATTCCTTCGATGACCATTGTTGGAAGCATGGCATCTACGATGAGTGTTGAGAGAATGCAGACTCCCATATTTGTACAAGGAGGAGGAACTATTTCCATCCCTTCTATTACTCCCAGCACGATTATATTTGGGTCTAATTCCATTCCGTCAATGAGTGGAAGGTCTCAGACTATTGGATCCGATTTTGGATTTATCCCTTATGGAGTGCCATCTCACGGGATTCCTTCAATTCCTTTGAACATACCATCGACTGCATCTACATCCATGATGAGTGGATCAACTTCTTTTCAGGGTTTACCATTTGGAAATGGTCATATACCACACTCCAATCCAATAGTAGGGTCAATGCCTTTTTCTTTTACAAGTCAAGGTAATAACCCATTCCAGAGTTGGACAAACCCTGCGGTTAGTGGGATAGGAACTGGGAATCAATTTTTCGGCCAACAAGGGAATGTGTCGTATTCTTTAGTTAATCTGTTTCAGAAATTTCCACGCTTTACCAATGCATGGAGTCCTTATTAGGGTCTATCAGCTCCTTTTAACACTTTGTTAGGGGGTAACTTCACTGGTTATGAAGAATTTTCGGCAGGAGTTGGTCAAACTCTGAATTTTTCTAGACCACAAGGAGCACATTTTGGTTCGGTACGCTCTACGAGTTACTTCAGGCAACCTGGTGTTTTTCAAAATCTAGGTCATTCTTTTCAAACCTTTGGGAACCCCACCCGCACTAGATGGAATTCCCAAGGTCTGCCATGACTCCCTTTTCTGGCCACACTAAACTTGCAAGACTTAACTAAATTGATAAATGATCTGATTCGGCACAATCCAGCTTGGCCTCTGGTCCAACTAAAATTCCCTCAGATATCCCAAAATTCGAAGGGAAGAGTGGTGAAGATCTAGGAGACCACGTAACCACATTTCACTTATGGTGCTCATCCAACTCCCTGATAGATGATTCGATTAGGTTGAGGTTATTTCAGGGTACCCTAACCGAAAATGCAGCCAAATGGTATGTAGAGTTTCTAGGGGGCGCCTATACTTATTTCTATGACTTGGATAATGTCTTTTTGAACCATTTTCAGTTTCTTGTCCGATATGAAGCCGAAACTGAACTTCTGGCTAACTTTCAGCAAGACACCACAACTCACATTTCGGATCACATTCAGGAATGGAGGAGGAGGAAAAGGCTTATCAAAGCTGAAATCCCATCAGAGTTCCTTCTCGAACAGTTTCTCAAATCATTACAACCTGAGAATTCAAAGGATGTGTCTCTCTCTGGTGTTTATACAAAAGAGCAGGCCATTTTCAAAGCCCATCGACTGGAACTGATATATTCTCAGTCTAGGGTTCTTCAGAAAATTCTACCTGATGCTCCTAGATCTAAGTTCGATTTAGCCAAACCAAAACTAGGTCCCCATGCCAATGGTATAGTCGGATCGGTTGATATTAACGCAGTGAACCTATTGAATCAATTACAATAGTTGTCTCTACAAACTGCTTCTTCTACCCAGGCAGAACCGTCTGTACCTACACCTTCCCAACCTACCTCTATAAACGTCGTCCAAACCACTAACCCCAAATTAAATAAAAAATCCAATGGGAAGAGGAACGTACGAGGTAAGAAGAAGAACCAGGAAGGGAAAGGCAATGCAAACAAACCTGACAATGATGCCGAAGAGGGTAGGAAAGAGTCCAAGAAAAAGGTAAAATTTCCATGCAAGTTATGCAATGGAGATCATCTAACTCACCTCTGCCCTAAGATGCAAAACGCTCAACACTTGTTAGTACAGCAAGGGTCCTCTAGCTCCCCAGCTATTATGACTAACCCCTTTCCCCAAGGGCACCAATTACTTGCTGGCATGAATTCTAATGCTGGTACCTCTGCGAGGGGCAACCACGAACGGGAAAAAGCGTCAAATGTTTATATGATGAGCTCTCATATCGATGTCGCTACGCAGGCACATGATTATGGTGAATCAGAAACATCTAAGGTTAAATCTATTCCTAAAGCCTCAAAACCACTTCGTATTGAGCGGCCCTCTATTGAGTTTATATCTTGGATGCCGAAAGGCTCCGCAAAGTGCTCGACTATTAACCCTAATGCTAGGGCAACCCAGAACTACTCAATTGTAGGATATGTGGCTCGAAGTCCTTGTGCTATGTCTGCTTTGGAGGTACTCCAGTCATGCCCTGCTTAGAGAAGTTCTTTTCTTTCATCAATCGACGCAGTAGATCCAAAGAATTATTTAGTGCTCGCTTTTGATATGTTGAATGTCAAAAAGAGACTTCCTCACCATATGGCTTTCCAGATAATGTCCACATACTGAAAGACCAATATTTTTCATACTGTTATAGATGAGGGAGCTTCCACATGCATGATGTCTGTTATCACTCAGGTTGTTCCCTAGGAGAGGAATACGACTGAGGTAACCACAGACTAATCTTTTGAACACAGATTCTAGCTCATCTGCATCCAAAGAGGGCTCTCTCTTTATAATTTAGCTTTGTTTTGAGGTATTTTAGGCTAGTTATGATGTACAAGATTTTGTTTTAAGTTTGTTGGATGGTGATCTTGAATAGAACTAGGATGCAAGTATGAACATTTTATTCCATTGGGCTAATGGAGTCTATGAGGGTGAACAGCTGAATATGATTTCTTTGACTAAAGGTGATACTACAGAGCAAGGTAATCAATCTTGGAGCAATTTTTATGATCTGGAAATAGATGGAATGAAAGCCAGTGGGTGAAGGGAAGTTAAGAATCCTTCATCATGTTGGCAGAGGGAAAATGCATGAGTATTATCAAGGAGCAGTAAAGAATTCCTTATTAATATTCAAAGTGAATGAATTAGTGGAAATAGGAGCAGCTAAGAATTCCTGTTTATGCTAACTCTGAAGAAAACATAAGTAATAATAGAGATTAAACACAGAGTGTATTTAAACAAATTCTAGGCTATTCTTTTTCTCCATTACTAAGATTATGAAACACATATGAAATTTGCAAACACATAGAATATAAAACACAGGTTAGAATAACTTATTGATCCATAGAAAGACATAATAATTTTGTAGCGGGGACCCTATGCATCAAATCCACATTTAGATGGTGCAGCAACAGTGAACTTCAACAGCCTTTGTATTAAAAATCCTCAAAGTTATAGCGCAGTCCGGAAGAGATATCACCAACCCCGAATACATCTCACGGGGACGTAATTATACAAAAAGGAGTTACAAAATATCTGAAATGGGATAATATTAAAGAAATAACTTCATCCATCTACTTTACAGGATAAGTAAATGAGAGAAATGAATGAAGAAGTACATGTTGGTGTGCTGGTTGTTCAGTTGGTCAGATATATTTGACTTTTTGAACTGAGTGAGTCAGCTGGTAGTTGTCCCTTTATTCTGCGTTCCTACGTTGCTGTCTCGGCCCTTTCATCTGTGCCTAATTCCGCTTTAATGCATTTTGGCGTGACTCCCTTCCTATATTGTTTTCATTTTTTTGATATGTGGCACGTGCATCGAACTTGATTAAATGCAGATGATCAAAAAGAGAACTAAAATTACCTTGGTAAAACCTCTAACATGCTCTGCCACCATTGTTCTATTGGTAACTGATGTCTTTGCATTTTTATTAATGTTTCATCCGCTTCAGTATACTTGTAGAAATTGGGCTGGACTTCAAAAAGATGTGTTATTTCATGTTCAATATAGAACATATTTTCCAATTTGTCATATAAGCTCTGTCAAGAGGGAGGTGCTATATCTTTTGAGGTGCTTGATGATGCTGTGATCTGATTGGCAACATATGGATTCACCCTGTGAGCATATTGTTCATGTGTCAACAGTCTCTGATTACTGGTTAACAAACTGGGTAAACCTTTGTTCTGCAAGACTGTAAACTTCTCTGTAAAGGCATTTATTTCTATCTGCATTTCTTGGCACTTTCTCTCCAGATTCTGTATAAAATTCCTCATGGTTAGCACCTTTTTCACTGTCAAAATAGTACATGTTCTGTCCCTGATCTCCAAAGCTGCTAGGTGTTCCCTGGTGTGAGTATTCAAAAAATGAATTAGTCTATTGGCCTGTTCGGGCATGTTTCCCAATGATGCTCTGGCCTTTTGAATCTCTACTTGGGCTATTTCTATCAATTCAATTTGCTCATGGATAGTCTGTATTGATCTCCATTGATCCGTGATGGACTGGCCAATTTTAGTCCACAAAATTGTTTTGATTTCAGATAGAGGTTTGTGAAAATTAAGATCTTTCTCCAAGGATTTACCTTATTTTCCAAGGCCTTTACCTCTCTTGTTTTTTTCTGCCACAATTATTTTAGATTTATCATAGCTTACTTCTAACTTGGCCAGTTTTTCTTTGGCTTCTTTTAGCTCTGCCATTTGGAGTTCTAACTCCTTTATTGCCTTCATCATCTCTTCCATGCCCATGCTGGTATCTGGGGCTATTGTTGTTGCTGCCACTGAAGCATCTGTGACTGATGTACCTGCTGTTGATTCTGGGACAGTGGGAGGGATTGCTACTGCAACTGTGGGAGGGGCAGTGGCAACTGTTGGAGCTGTTTCAGGTGGTTGGGAGGTTGACTCTCCCTGCTTGGCTTGTAATGCTTTATCCAGTTCTTGCTCTGTTTCAGTTAGCCTTTGATTCATCTTCATCAACAAATCTATCATGTCTTCTTCTGCCTTTTCTTGTGCAAGTTTTGTAGTTTGTGGATGCATGGTAACAGGCAGCTTCAATTGCTTCCTAAGTGCAACAATATCTTCTTCCTTTTTCTTTATGAGTGCTTTGATGCCCTTGGCATCCTTGGGATCATGCCCCAGCTCAATAATTATCTCTTCTAAGGTATTTAGTCTGTTGTCTTTAGCTAAGGAAGATATCTTTTCCAAATCCAATTGGGCAGATGTATTGCTTAATGAATCATGCAATTTGTGGGCCAACATTGCCTTATCTGCCAATGTAGAGTAAACCATTTCACCCGTCTGTTTGTGCAGCTCAATCTGGTCCATTGGGTGTATGTCTTTGGCAAGGACCTCTAAATTTGTTCTTATATAGTCAACTGTTGACTGTGGTTGCTGAACTTTAGGTCTAAAATGACTTAAGATCATTTTTTCCTCCTTAATGTCATATGCTGCCATTAGTATTTGTTGTTTGGAGGGTGTCATTTTGAGAAATTGATCATAAAGTTGTAGTCTCAATGGCTCATTCTGGGCCTTAATGTCCATGAATGTTCTTTTAATATCAGATCGTTGCTTACTTTGCAGCCTTGAGGAGGAAACTTCCATACCATGTTGCCTCTCCATTTCTTGCCTGTGAGAGCTGGTGGATGTCTATTGGCTGGTTGCCCTCTCCTCTCTTGGGCTTTCTGTGATTTCTTCAATAATTTCCTCTTCAGGTAGAGGATCTACTCTTTGCCTTTTGGCCTCTGGCTGCTCTGTTGATCCACTTGCAGGTGTTGTCTCTTCTCTGTCCCTTTTCTTGCTTCTTTCCTCATTGAGAGGAGTCTGTAATGTTGGTACCTCTGTTGCCTCTGTCTGTAGTGAAGGGGCTTGCCCTTGACCCTGTTCCTTTGATGTTGTTGGTGGATCTGTCATCATGTGCTGCTCTGATTCCAACACCTCTTTGCCCTTTGATGTTCTAGCAGTCGGTGTAGTGCTTTCTTGGGCTGGTTGCTGTGAAGTTCCAGCGGTTGATGTGCCTTCTCTGATTTGCTGTGGCACTTTGAATGACACCTGCCCAAAAGAATCTAGGTCAAGAGTCTTTTCAAGATTTTTCATATTTTGTTCCATTTTCTCTTCCTCAGTGAGTTGTTCAATTAGTGTGCCTTCTACCCACCCATCTCGGTTGGCAAATTGTTTTATTTCAGGGATCTTGCAATGTTCATAAGCTGACAGCCTATATTTTATTTTTCTTGCGTTGATAAAGCCATTTGGGTTATAGGGTACCCACCAAAAGCTTCTTTTTAATCTGAATTGTTCACCCAATATCTTGTTAGCATCTTTCCATCCTTTTTTGTTCATGACATAGGGTCCTAATTGGTCTCTCAATTTCAACTAAGCCTTTTTCTTGGTGCTATGAAAATGAGTCAAACCTGAATTGATAAATTGCCTGAAATATTCCAAGGCAAACAGTCTCATTGGCACATATTTTGGCACCTTGTAGGGGCACAGCTCACAGCCATATATCCTTATCTCAGTGTGATTCTGGTATAAGTACCAGTCACCTATTTTGTAGCTTTTGGAGAGCTGTAATATTTTCTGCATATCATAAGATAATCTAGGAGGAGGAGCCCTCATCAGCAGAGAAGAGGCTGGATAGACAAACATGTCAATAAACTCACAGTAAGAGTAAGGAGAGTTGTGGACTTCATGAAAGACTGAGGTCCAAAAAATCACAGAGTCCAATTTTCTGATGGGAAATTGGAAACTATCTGGCTGATAATAGAGCAGATTATAGATGTAGGATGAGTACTTGAAGACTCCCTCCCTATCTAGATTCAAGAGTTGCTCATGGATCTTGTTGGCAATGAATTTAGCATAGTTGTATTTGACAGCAGGGTGCTGCCCTGGAGTGAATGTGGACAATAAAACTAACACAGTCTCATCAACATATTCACTTATCTTGAACCCCAGAATATAAGATATCATATCAACAAGTAATTTACCCACTTCATTGAACCATGCATACTAAAAAGGAGGTGGCTCTATAGGCTGACAATTTGGTTTCATAAATACTTGGGCAATTCGAGCTATCTCTGAGCTGGGGAGCTTGGGACCTTCATCAAGCAAGAATTTCATAGTAAGAGGAAGCATAAGCTGAGTTGGTTTGAAGTTTAGCATTTGATTTATGGAGTCAGGAGTTATATGAAAGAGGGTAGTTCTAGATGGAGTTTTGACTGCCCTTTGGGTTGGTTCATAGTTTTCACAGCAGAGATGAATTATCTCAGGGAAAACATTGACAGAGGGGAGGTAGTACATGGGTAGATTTGATTCCCATATCCCATAGAAATCATTTTTGCTTAGGTAACTATTCCTGAGTGCACAGAATGCTTGGAGATGGTTTCTGTCACCAACTTAGTCCTGGATTTGAAAATCCCTATCAGCTAAGGGCACCCACTCCAATTCCTTATGTGGAGCATTAAGAGGGGCTATATTGAGGGCTACTGGAGCTTCCATGGCTCAATTTTGTGATTTTGAAATTGGAACTTTGGGTCTGTGTAACAGTAAAAAATAAAACATTCGCTCTGGGGCCTTTCTCAAAGATTTGCAGACTGAAATGGGTTGTATTTAACTTGCTGGGTAAAATTTGCAATGGGAAACGAAACTTTGCAGAGTTTTTCCAGTAACAAATGGACAAAAACAGTTCAGGGCTTTTTCATTTAGCAAATGCAAATTTAAAGTGAACTCGATTTTAGCTCAGTAGGAGAAATTTGCAGAGGGAGACGGAACTTGCAGGACTTTCTTGGTAAAATGTGCCACAATCAGTGGTCTAGATGAGCTGTTTGGAGGAAGTATGGAAGATTTTTGTTCAAATTTGGGTTCTTCGGGCTATTTTTGCAGAGAAACTAAAAAAACAGGGTTTGGGAGCAAAATTGATGTAAATACCTGTTTTAACGGTGAAATGTGCGATTTGCAGGTGGCGAACCAAGATGAGGGGCCGAGTTGTGGAGTAAATTAGCTGGGTGGCGGACTGTGTGGTCGAATGACCGTTCTTGGACGTAAATCGCCATGCACAGGTCACACAGAGGAGGCAAACAAAAATGAGCAAAAATGACGCTTTTACCTCTTTTTAACAAAAAAATTGACTTTGGTGGGCTTTGGCGCGTTTCTGTTGGATGATATTAGCATGACGTAGTTTTTGTCGTGTAGCGGGGTACGGAAGATGGCGTGTCAGATGATGTGGTGGGTGACACGGAGGTGAGGGTGGTGATGTAAGCAAGATGAATGACACTGATGTGGGTGCGATTCAGCTAATGACACAAGGGTGACGTCACAGGACGGCAGTCGGGCGGTAAAGCGGTATTCGCCCACACCGCCTTCTAGGCCAGGGTGGTATTGGAGTGGGGGGCTCCGATCATGCTAGGAAGTTGACACCTGTCTTCTGTATGGCGGCAATACTACCCATCCCCTGGACGCTATTGTTCGGTGATCGGAGGGGTTCTGATATCGCCGAGAACCCTCGGATTTGCGTGCGACGATCAAATGGTTAGCGGGATGCGGAGTCGGTGGAGATATATGGCGCGGGAGACCCATATAATATTCAATGTTTTGCAATGTTTTGGGTTATAATCTTTGGTCATTGGCTTTTGTGGGCATGGTTATTTATTTAACCAAGTGTTAAACAAATTCCAGGGTTTGTGTATGCGGAGGGGTTATTATAAGGTTCCAGGTGAACCAATAATTCCCAAAAAACTTTGATATATGGCTATATTAAGCTGGGGGTTGGGATATTTATATTTTTATGGATTTTTTTTATGTATTTACATAATAAGGGAAAGGAGTTTTGTTAGGGATTTAATATAATAGGATTAGTATGTTAATATGTGTTTAGGGGGTAAGCGCTAAGTAGTAGAGTTAGGAACTTAGGCTTAGGGAAATGAGAGGGTTTTTAGTAGAAGAGTTGAATAGTTTAGGCTTAGGAGAAAATCAATATTTTACACAAGAAATGTGGCTTCTCTTCCTAAGTAAAAATAGAGTTTTCACTTAGTCTTTTTCATGAAATGAAGTAAAGTAGGAGTACTAAGAAGATCTTAGTGTCCTTGGAGGGAGGTTAGTGAGTGATTGATGGGAGAAGAATGAGGGGGAGTTAGACATGCAACATTTGATTTGTCACCACACCTTGCCATGATATTTATGATATTCATAAGAGATGAATTATCTTTGAGAAACGAGATCACTCATGCAACTGCTTCGGCCATATCAAGACTACTTACCCATCCTAGTATACCTAACATTTTTTCTTCATTTTCCTTGGGTGCATTTGAACTAGCAAACCCTGATTCTCTTCTTTTCTTTTAGCTACCATCCTATCTACATCTACCCTTATCTCTTCCAAGGGCCCAGATTAAACAGTGGGGATCCTTTGCTTCTCTACCTATCTACTCATCTGCCAAGCTTGAACTGTTTGGACAGACCTTTATTCTCTATTCTAAGACAAGTAAATTGAAATATGAACTTGACCAAGATTAAGTTGTTTGGCCATTCATGAACTATGATAAGAGTCAAGCAACTGTACATAGTGGAATTCTTCAAAATATGGAACCTTTGCAGCATGGAAAAGATGAACATATTTGGCACTTCTCCAGTCAATCATGAAAAATGAAACCTATTGGTATAGGAATCTAACAGTGGCTCCATTTGGGGATGGCTTTTCCTGGTGAAAAGTCAAGAACAACAGGTCAGATAGCCTTATGCACACCTCTTGCTGCATTCTGAAATTTTCCTTTGTTGTAACCAAACTGTACACAGTACCTTGTAGAATATGCCCATCTCCTGATGATCTTATTCAGCTATTTGCATTTCTGTTTTGGATACTTTTTTTTCTCATATTTACAGTTCCCAAGTGTCCTTTTTTCATTTCCTGATGGACTAAAAGGTGACACAAAAAAGGTGGGGCAGTTCTTTGACTTTTCCTCAAAATTTGTTACATATTCCTTTCTATCTTATTGTTGTAATAAATTGCAGAAAGTAAACACTCTTATGTACAAATTACAGTGCTGATATTTTCAACAAACTGGATCAAAATAGTGCTTCAGCATTCGGCCATTTACTGGCCCATCATCTGCCTCTGTATTATCCAGGCTTTTCAAAAAGTAGGTGTTGTTTCCTTGTGCTGCCTGAATAGTATAAGGTCCCTTCCACAGGAAATCAAAATTTCCATGTTTTCCCCTATCTTCTCTTCTGGAATCCCACTTCAAAACTTTGTCTCCAATGTAGAAATCCTCTGCTTTGGTCCTTTTATCAAAGATTTTTTTAAGCTTTTCTTGTAAAACCTGAGCTCTTTGATACACCTCCTCTCTAGTTTGTTGCAAATGAATTGTTTGATTAATCCTTCTCTGAATATCATTAGGTTCTACCTGTATTTCTTGTAGCAACTTTATCATTGGGATTCCCAAAGAAGAAGGGAATACTGCCTCCATACCATAAACCAGCTCATAGGGATTTGTGCCAATGTATCTCTTAGTAGTCATTCTGTTTGCCCATAGTGCATTGACAAGCTTTTTATGCCAGTTTTTCTTATTCTCCTCCAAGACTTTCTTAATGATGTTGATAAGGCTTTTATTGGAGGATTCAGCTAGACCATTACCTTGAGGGTAATAGGTTGTGGAATGGCCTAAAGTAATGTGGTATTTATGGCAAAAACTGATCATTTTCTTGGATTTAAAAGTAGCAACATTGTCTATTATAATCTTCTTAGGACAGCCAAACCTAGACAAGATGTTGGTCTCTAAAAATTGCATGATTACTGAGTCATTGGCTTGCCTACAAGGAATCGCTTCTATCCACTTGGTAAAGTAGTCTGTGTTAGTAAGGATCCATTTGTGTTGGCCAAAGGATGAAGGGTGGATTTCTCCAATGAAGTATAAACCCCATTGTTGAAATGGTATTTCAGTGGAAATGGGCTTGAGGGGTAGAGGCAACAACTTCTTCTTGCCTTCAAAGATTTGGCATTTGTGGCAAGAAGTTACATATTTCTTTGCATTAGTAAATAGGGTGGGCCAATAAAATCCAGCCCTTAGGATTTTATCAGCATTTGATTTCCAATATCAATGTCCACCACAATCTCCTGCATGAAACTCTTTAAGTACTTTGTCAGTTTCTTCTTTGATTAGACAATTTAATAAAACACCTTCATGATTTTTCCAAAAGAGAGCATGATCTAAAACATAGAATTTGGAAGCTTTCATTTTCAAAAATCTTTTCTTAGTTCTGGATAATCCTGGAGGAGCTTGCAGGTTTAATAATACAAAACATATGTCAACATACCAGGGTGATTGTAAAAAGGCTTGATTGATCTGTGGAGTCGCCATCTCCTGCTCATTATCCAGTTGATTTATGTCAAGGGCTTGAAAGTTGGCTTCAGTCATAAGTTTGGCTAATCCTTTTCCTTTTATCAGCTTGGTTGGTTTGATTTCAATGTCATATTCTAGTATGGTAGCTATCTGTTTGCCCCTTTTGCCTTCAATTCCCTCTTGGGTTAGGATGTCTTTAACAATGGTGTTGGGCACATAAGCAATCACATGAGAGTATAAGATGTAAACTCCTTAATGGCCTTTACAAGTGCATATGCTTGTTTCTCCATGATTTGATATTTGAGTGGAGCATCTCTAAGTGCCTTGCTAAACAAGGCTATGGGTTTTTCACATCCCTAGTCATCTTTTTGAAGCAAAACAGCAACAATTGTATGTTCAGATGCAAATGAGAATATGATAAAGTCTTTATCAAAATTCGGGCTATAAGGACTGGTGTTTGAGTCAAAGCTTTTTTGATTTCTTCAAAGGCTTGTTTAGCTTCTATTGTCCACTTAACCTTGGAATCTTTTTTCAGCATGTTGTTCAACAATCTTATCAGCTCGGCCGAATTTGGTATGAATCTTCTTAGAAAATTGATCTTCCCCAAAAAATCTTGTAGTTCCTTAATATTTCTAGGGTGAGGAACTTGAAGAATAGCTTGTATTCTGTCCAAATCAATTCTAATGCCTTCTTTGGAGATGACATTCCCCAATAATTTTCCTTCTTCTGGGCTAAACAATGATTTCTTGGGATTCAGTGATATACCATATTTTTTGCAGATTAAAAATACTTGTTTGAGGTGATCTAAGTATTCTTGATCTGATTTGGAGAATGTTGTAAGGTCATCTAGGTAAATGACTAAAAAATCATAGATTTCTTTACCAAAAGCTATATCCATGGCTCTTTGAAAAGTTTCTCCTGCATTCTTGAGTCCAAATGGCATTTTTACATATTTGAAGGTTCCCCAAGGGGTTGTAAAAGTAGTTTTATCTTGATCATCAGGGTGCATTAGGATCTGATTGAAGCCTGAGAATCCATCCAACAATGAGATCCTTGAAGCACCCACTACCCTTTGTAGAATGTGATCCATTTTGGGTAAGGGGTAATTATCCTTAAAAGAGACTTTATTCAAATTTCTCAAATCGACACACAACCTAATCTCCCCTGTTTTCTTTCTAGTGGGCACCAGATTTGAAACCCATTCTGAGAATTTGATGGGTGCAATAATTTCAGCCTCATACATCCTTTTGACTTCTTTCTCAATTAAAGGGAGGAGCACAGGGTTTACCCTCCTAAGTTTCTGCTTGAAAGGTTTTTGATTTTCTTTGAGAGGTATGGTGTGTTGAATGACAGAAGTGTCATAAGACTTTAGGTCCTTGTAGCTCCATGCAAAAACATCTTGAAATTATTTGAACAGTTCAATATACTTTAGTTTTTGGTTAGGAGGTAGAGCCTTGGACAATTTTATCATTGTGGGATTCTCTGCAGTTCCTATATTACAGTCCTCAATTTTTGCATTTAATGGTTGCATTTTAGGTTTTCTAGAAATGTCATTTGAGTCAAAAATATCCTCTAGAGGGGTCAGGCCTGTAGGTAAAAAATTATCCTTCAACTCAATCACTTCACATTCTGCTCCAATAGCATCATTATATTCTATTTCTTCAAGTTCCTGTAAATCTACTTAAGCAAACTTTGTTGGATGTAGCATTTGGTTTGCTGTTTCAACAAAAATATGTGTCTCAACTTTGTCTATTTGATCATTTTCACTTATGGTACTTGTATCTATTTTTGTGCTGGAAAACTCTTCTTTGAGGGTCAGGAAATTATTGATTTGAATGTCACTGTCAAATACTTGCCAATTTTTTACATTATCAGGTACAGTTGGCCTATGTTTAATCTCAGCTAAGAATCGGTGATTAGGCTTAAATGGCGGTTTACAAGTACTGGCAAAAGTTGCTAGACTGTGAGCATGTAGATTTTGATTCCTTGGAATTTTGGTGAGCTGGGATTCTAGGAAAGTGTTGAGAATTTCAATTGCTGCAACTCTGTATGATCTTAATCTAATGTCATTTGTGATAAAGTTTCCTTTCACTTGCTGAATTATCAAATCCGAATCTCCTAAAACTGATATCCTATCCGCCCCTAGACTTTTGATTACTTTGAGCCCAAGCAGAAGGGCTTCATATTCGGCCATGTTGTTGGTGCACCTAAAATTTAACATATATGCATGTCCTTCAGTTCCACAACTTGACCTTCCACTAATTCCTCCAATATCTAGAACTAGTTTAACTGACCATAACTCAATTTAATTGAATTAAATTGTTACAACTGAAATTAACTCAACCTAGGCTCCTAAAATTTATGAATCACTACAAACAATTGAACTTCATGCCCCTAACTCGAATTAACTAAGCTAAAATCCTATTTTTTAGGAATCAACTCAAGTAAACTGAACTTCAATTCATTAACTCGAATTGAGTGTTCTTAACTAATTGACAAGAGCCATGTCACGTTAGTTAACCCATCCAAGTTGTTTGTTGATGTAAAATTTCGAATTTCTTCAATTTTATTAAGGTAAAAATCAAAATTGAGACTTTTTTGTTGCATTTTCAACAATCCCTCTCAGCAAGAAAGGGATTATCAACCACCCCTAACTTGCACCTGTGGAATGTACTGCATGAAACACCTCTCACTGTTGTTTCTTCTACTACAACATTTGCAACTTAGAAGCATAAAAAAAACAAACTGAATCAACTATGTTTACAACTGTCTACTGGGAAAACTCTGTTATTGCTGACTCTGCTACTGACCCTCCCGCTATGTTGTCAACACTCCTCTGCATTCCTCAGTATCTGAATGACATTGATCCTCCTGCTATTGAATATTGTGCCCCCTTATAGAAATGTAATGATCCATGAGGAGAATACCTCAATGGACCCTACCCAAATTTTCTGCAACTCTTTGACCAAGGATCTACATGGCTCCACCTGGCTCATTGAGGCATAGCTGCATGTTCACCCTCTTCCCACTTGGACGAAATTTTCCCCTTACTGGAGTAATTTGCTTTAGTGTATGTCTCCACACTTCCTTCTCTTTGCCTCTCCATTTGTGGTTGCTCCAAAAATTCTTGAGGCTTCTTCTGAGGCTGCATGTTTAGAGGTCTAACATGCTCCCTCTCAACCACCATATCTCTACTCTCTACCTTGCTATTCAAGTTTTTTCATTCATCTTATACCTCAAGTGCATACATTTTCTTAACTCAAACTTCAATTTCTTTACTTCTCTGATGACTATGTGTCCTAGGAATGCTTTCCCTTTGCTGAATATCACATTTTAACCACAATGTTCCAACACTGCTACAGAGATGAGATTTTTCTTTAGCCCTAGAACAAACATGAAATCCTTGAGTCTAAGAGGAGATCCTAACTCCCTCTAAAAGGTCATTGTATAGATTTTGGTAGCATTGTACCTTCTATCATCTCCAAACTCAATGTTCATCTTGATATCTTTATCCTCCAAGTCACTGAAAAATTCTTTATTCCTCGTCATGTGGAACAAGGCACCACTGTCAAAGTACCAGGCACTCCCCATCATAGTGATCTCCATGCATGTATTGAGAGTGAATTCAAGCTCGAACTGTGAAGCCAAATCTTCACCTAATGCTACTACTGCAGGTTCTTTCTTTCTTTCCTTCTTGTGTGGACACTGCGTGGTATAGTGCCTGAATTCATGACAATTAGAACACTTGATTTTGGACAAGTCTTTCTTCTTCTCCTCTTGGCTAGAATTAGCCTCACCTTGGGACTTCTTCCCCTTTGCCTTAATTCCTTTTCTAACTAATGAAAATCCATCTTCCTCTTCTTTAGATAAGGTCCCATCTTTGGTATTCTACCTTATTTCTTCCTGCACCAATTTGGACAATAGGTGCTCCCAATTTGGTAGTGTCTCCCTCCCATTCACTAAATCTTCGTAATTATGCCAGCTCTTGGGAAGGCCTAGAAGGGTTAGGCTTACTAAATCATATTTTGCGATAGTAACACCAACTTTACCAAGTTCATTATGACATTGTGTGAATGTGCTCAGGTAGTGTGGAATAGTCTCGTTCTTATGCATCTTGATATTTCAAAGTTTATCCACGAGCGCTAGCTTCCTATGGTCACTATTATTATGGAACAAATATATCAATGCTTGCCACATTGCATAAGGAGCCTCTTTCCCATGGATATTTGAGACAATATTCTCTTGTACTCCCTCCAATATGATTCTCCTTGCCTTGGCTACATACTCCTTCCATTTTGCTAGATCCTGAGCATCAACTGCTACTGGTTTCGGGATATCATTATCAATGAATTCATCAATCCATTATCTTCCAACACTACCTCCATGCGGCCCTTCCAAGATACATAACTTGATATTCCCTCAAGGTAATACTCAAGTTTTAGTCCATAGAAAGCCATCCTTCTAGATCTGAATAATTGATCCTGCAAATTCGATCCTCCTACAATAACAACTTCGAAATTTCTACTCTACTTTGAATCTTGCTCTGATACCATGTAGAAATTATTGTGTATATTCTAATTTGTTCATGAAATTTACTAACACACCAGACTCAAATCTACTCTACTATTTCTCATAATTCAATTCACAATCGAGAACATAAGTCATAAACATGAAAGTAGAACTATCACACATGCACAAAGATTTATCTAAGGGAAAGAAACTGCTCAAAACCCCTTCCTATCTATATTGCATTAATCAAATAATAGAGATGAATACATATTATTTATCAAGCTTGAGCACAACCTGCAAGTGTAAATTATATCCCTCTACCTGACTAATTGACTATGGACAACATTTATCCAATTTTCAATCCCTCCAATATCTTATTTCCTTGCGTTGTTCCTTGAGGAATTAGGCCCCTATTAATTAGGAATTTCCCTCAACTAGATTGCACAATTCCTCTAGGTCCTTCCTCTGACTACATGCACCACCTCTATGCATTGGAATCATCTACAACTGGTAGTACATTGCCTTGGAATCTCCATCTCAACTAGGTGACTTGAATTCTCTGCATGCATGAGCTAATTTAGGTTGGTTGATTAGTTATATGGATGATCACTGAGTGTGGTTGAAGTTCCACTTCCACAACTTGACCTTCCACTAGTTCCTCCAATGGTTAGAACAGTATAACTGACCATAACTCAATTTAACTTAATTAAATTTCTACAACTGAAATTAACTCAACCTAGGCTCCTAAAATTTAGGAATCACTGCACATCACTAAAATTCATGCCCTTAACTCGAATTAACTGAGCTAGACTCCTATTTTTTAGGAATCAACTCAAGTATATTGAACTTCAACTCATTAACTTGAATTGGGTGTTCTTAACTGAGTGACAAGAGCCATGTCACCTCAGTTAACTCCTCCAAGTTGTCTACTGATGTGGAATTTCGAATTTCCTCAATTTGATTAAGGAAAAAATCAAAATTGAGACTTTCTTGTTTCATTTTCAACACTTATATCCACTTCCCTTGGAATGGCCAAGGCCTTCTCTTGGGTGACAATAGGTGTTCAAGTAGTCTTGTAGAGCATAAAATGCGTAATGATCCATCATTGTTGCAGGATGATATGGGTGTCTAGTATCTGAATTTTGAATCTACTTCAGTCGCAATTGATGTATCCTCATATGGGCATTTTCATCTTTCTTCACCTTTAATACACTTTCCATTACATTCTAGTGTGTTCAATGACTCTGCTACACCTGCATGTTCTCTCATTTATATAGATTCTTATCCTATTGGTTTTAATTTCATTCAGGTACAAGATAGTGTGGCTTCACAATTAGAAGATGAAAAGATCAAACTCGTTATCCTCGATTTGTTCAATTTCCAATCTCTCATAGGTCAGGAGGAATATTTCACAACTTTAGATGGTCATGGGGGTTCTCTGACTGATTCATTCAAATACTTTACCCATCAAGAGTCTCTTGTGTTAAATGTCAAATATGAGCTAATCATTGGCTATAACAAATATCCTTTTATTAATAATGTTTTCATGGACACATCTAACAATAATTTTCCTTATTCACTTGTTGATTCTTCCAAACCACCCAAATTTGATGATTCATATTTTGAAAGTTTATAGACTTGTCAAGGGCTTGAGGCACTTCGGATTTTGTTGATGGTTATGTTAGTTCCTCATGACCTTGGCAAGATCTTTGAGAACACTAAGAATCATTTTTATTCATGGGCCTCTTCCCCTCATACACTTTCACATAAATTTTTCCCATCTTAGAATGATTTACATATCTCTCATGTTCTTATTTTCAAGTTCATGATAAGCTCGTCGATTGGTTGGAGGAGTCTTATATAGTAATCTCTCTCGCTAATAATAAATTTCAATTCTACCTTGTACTTTATATGAATAAAGTTGTAGATGGAGGTACATTCATGAGGAATTTTCAATATGCCTTTGTTTACCATTCTATTTATCGACATAAAGTTGCATCGTGGTTAACATGTTCCTTTTTTACTAATTCTCTTTCTTGCAAACGTGACCTTCATTCTAATATGAAAGCTATTCAAGAAAATATTTTTTCACATTGTCTTATGTTGCTACTAAATGCCTATATCTTTGTGCTTGCATGTTGGAGGCAGCTTCAATGGATGCATTGGAAGTTTGATTTCACTTAACTCTATCTTCTTCCCAATTAGATTAGGATTTAGGATAGTTTGTTTTCTTATTGGAATAACTTTGAATTGTTATTTCTCATGTACATACTTGCATTTGTTTTTCATTTCATGTCACAATTTTTTGCATTTCATACCTCGGGTTAAAAGTTCATGTAATAAAGTTAATAAAGGAAAATTAAGACCAAGGTCATGGGACACGTATTCCAAGTTGAATCTTGGGCAAAAAATCCTAGTGGGTGTTCATTTGGTTTATTATGGCTTAGGGAAATTGGCAAAGGCATTGGAAAAGGATTTGAAAAGGCAAAGAGGCATTAATTGGCATTTTATTTATGAAAATAAAGGAAAATGGGTGAAAATGAAGGTGAAAGGTTACAAAATTGCATGAGAAGGAAAATTAGAGCAAATTGAAGAAATAGAGGCCTCAATGATAAAAAGGATTTTGAGGATCAATTCACAGCCTTTTGACAGTTTTAACTTGGAGCTCTCTCTATTCTCTCATACTATTACACACTTAGAGCTTTCTTGGAGCACTCTAGCATTGGAGAAAGGAAGGAAAAGGAAGGACAAGCAAGAAAAGGAAAGTAAGGGACAAGCAAGGAAAAGTTGGATCAAGCAGCTTCATCATGAATACTTGTGGCTAATAGGTTGCATGTCTCATTTCCTATCTATTTGTGAATGCATGGTACCTACATGTGTGTATTTGGTTCTCTTGTTGTCATTGGCATGGGTTTTGCCAGCGCGACAATGGTTTCAGCCTTGCCTTGCCATTTTTGGATAGCCAGGGTGTGATGGGGTTCTTTCATTTGGTTGAGATTTTTATTTCCAAGTGGTTTTGGTACCAGGTGGGGTGGTCTCATGAAAATTCCCGAGCGCATAGGAATCCATTGACCGGATTTGGAAGGATTGCAATAAATCCTAATGATGGAGACAGGAAAATTCCTCAAGGTATTGGTGAATAAATTTTGAGGCATCCAATATTTTTTTGGGCCTATTAATCCCTCAACCATTTTTTGTGGGATCACAGTACATCTTTGTTGTTTATGTGCTTGTTTTAGGCCTAGGAATCCCTTGATCGATTTTCGCGAGATTGCGATAAAGCCTGAGGGTGGAGGTGGTTTAATCTTCGGGAAACCTTGGTTGTTTTGTCTTGAGTCCCATATTCATGCTTGGAATATGGCATGATGGTTATTTTCTGAAAGAAAGATTTGGTTCAACTCAATATATGGTCAAGTGGTATGTGGATGTCTCTAACTTGGTTAGCTTTTGCATATGTTAATAAGATCTATTTTCCTATTGTATTTCATGAGTAATTGTACTTGATATCATATGGATTTGATGGTTATTATATCATAGTTATTATTATAGTTATATGTTGGTTATAAGCATCGTCTCATAACAGGTTCTAGTTATGGCTCTTGATGTGTTTGATTTGTTGATGAATGTGTTGGCATTATGATATAAGTATGACACAAGTGTTGTCCTTGATGGAAACTCTCTCAGACGAAAGAACATAGTATAGAAAGTAAATAGCAAGAATAAAGAAAGAAAGGTATACACAGGTTCACTATATACCAAGCCGCATATACACGTAGGTTCACTATATACCAAGTCACGTATACGAAAAGGTATACGCAGGTTCACTATATACCAAGTGGTGTATACATGCAGGTTCACTATATACAAAGGCACGTATAATGTACACATGCACTTTAATAGAAGGAAAGGCACGTACATGTTGGAAAACTAAGTTTTGGTCCATGGTATTTGGTCCAGGGTATTTTGGTATTGGTCCATGGTATTTGGTCTGAGGTATTGACCATAGGTATTGGGTCCAAGGTATCGGTCCTACGTGGTTTTGGACCATGGTATTGAGAGAGGCCTAAACCTATATAAGGAGAAGAATATCATTAGGCCAAAGGGGAAGATGTATGCAAGTGATGAATATATGATGAAGTGTGAGATCTAGTATGCAGGTTATGGGTATGTGATGCTTTGCTAATGAAGGTTGATGGACCGGGATCATGAAGACTAAAATGCATTATCATTATATGGTATGATCATGAATAGTTTAGATCTGAATACTGATGCATGTCTTATCCTTTATATCTGATGATCTGGGTATATCTGAAGTAGAAAATTGCAGTGAAGGTATAAGTAATTATTTTCAGATCTGTACGTTGGTTCACTTTGGTGAAAGAGCGTATACACGCTGATTCGACACAGCCAAGTAGTGTATACATCATGAGATTTGATTTTTGAGTTTGTTGTTGGTTCTAGTGGTTGTTGCAGAGTTTTGGGTTCTGTTCCGTGTTCTGGTGACTGTGTTTTGATGACAGGGTTTTAGTGACTCAGTTTTTGGGTGATTTAGAGATTGATGATGCAGATATAGTTGATGGTTGTATTACAATGGTGATTGATTTTGCATTGATGGATCCAGTCTGAAAATTTATGAAATGTGGTCCGTGGAAAAAAAGAGAAGGTCATAGCCTTTTGTAGGCCCATGCCTACATACTAGTAAATATATCGGCTAGTACAAGAGCCAGGGGGTTGGAGCTCCCTTCCAGTAGCAGCTGGAAAACAAGAGAGGGTTGTAGCATTCTGCAGGTGGGTGCTTGCATACTGGTATGAGTCTAAGCCAGTACAAGATTGTAAACAAGTTTTTCTTATATTAAAGAAAATAGCAGCAGGTGGTTTTTGTCCCGCATTGGGTTTCCACCTTACATCATGGTGTTCATGTGTGTTTCTTATATGTGATGATCTATTCTATTTAACTGCACCTGTTTACTTCTTATATGGTTAATGAAGTTCTGATGCTCTAATTAAAAGATCAACATATGAAGGATTAACTAAATCATAAGTTTACTGGATATACGCTAGTTGCATTAAACGCAGTTGCATGTACACGCAGGTTCCCTTAACTGAAGTAGCGTATATGAATCTGAGTATGAAATGAGAAAGTTATATTGATTTGATAACACTGATTCACACCCCCCCCCAGTATTATTTCCAACAATTGGTATCAGAGCAGGTCCTTCAGAAGAAGCTTGATCGCTTGAAGGAAGATCCATCATCATGAGTAATCAAGAAAGAGAGGGATCCATCAGACCACCAATCTTCGATGGGAGCAATTTTGTTTACTGGAAGATAAGAACCTCAACCTATCTACAATCACTTGGAACAGATATTTGGGAAATCGTGGAAGGAGGATATACATTTCCATCAACAATTCCTACAGATACGACAGGTAGAAAGCAATATGAAACCAATGCCAAAGCTATCACTACTTTATTGGGAAGTTTCTCAAAATCAAAGTTTGTCAAGGTCATGCAGCTCAAATCAGCCAAAGAAATATGGGACAAAATCATTATGAGCTACGAGGGAGATTCTCAAGTAAAACATGCTAAGCTTCAAACTCTGAGAATTCAATATGAAACTCTTAAGATGCATAGTAATGAAAGCATAACTAGTTACTTCCTGTGTATAGATGAGGTTGTCAATTGTATGAAGAAACTGGGCGAAGAAATTAAGGAAGTTGTCTTAGTTGAGAAAGTTTTGAGATCCTTATCTGCTAAATTTGAACCCAAAGTGTTTGCCATAGAAGAAAAACAGGATTTGCAGAATATCACTATGACACAGCTTCACGAAATCCTAATTGCTTTTGAGATGAGACAAGGAGGACCATCAGACATGAGAGAAGCCGCATTTAAAGCATCAACAAAGGGAAAAGAAAAACTCAATGAATCAAGATACATTTCAGAAGATGAATATGAAGTAAATTTTGTCAAGAAGCTTCAACGGGGTTCTGGAAGGTTCAAAGGTAAGCTACCTTTCAAATGTTTTTCTTGTGGTAGAGTTGGTCATTACGCTGCTAGATGCCCTCATAACAAAGGAAAGATATCTGAAGAAGGTAATCGTAGTTACTATACTCATGATGATAGTGATGGCTTGTCCAATAGTGATGAAGATAATCAAGAAATTAAAATTCTCATGGCATATGAAAATAATGACGTAGAAAAGGAGGAAATGAAAGTTCAGCTGGAGGGAGTAACCAGAGTAAGGGAGCGGCTGCAGGATGTAGTGACATCATTAAAATATGAAATAAATGATAAGAGTATAACTACCCAGAGACTTGAATCCAATATCCTCTCTCTAAAATAAGATCTTCAAGAATCAAAGAAGCATAATGAAGAAGCTCTTGAAGAACAAAAACATGAAGTGTTCGAATTAAGGCAACAAGTGGAAAAAGGAAGAAAAGTTGAAGAAAACATAACGAAATAATATATGGAAAAGGAAGAACAACATCAGGTTGAGGTAAATATCTCAAAAGGTAAATTAGAAGAAAAGTATAAACTGTTACGATTTCAAGACAATATTAAGATTTTGGATGATATTCTTAGTAGTCAAAGATCCCCTGCTATCAAAACTGGTCTTGGTTTTTATGAAACTATTGAAGGTGAATCTAGCTCAGAGGGTGAAGCAAGGAACTCTAATGCAAAACCTGAAATGCTCAACAAGGAGATAAGAGGTCAACCCCAACAACAACCAAGGAAAGAAAATCTTCAAAGAAAATCTTTTACTCCTAACTGTGGAAGTGATAGACGATTATTTCCTCCGATAAATGATGTCGAATGTTATGAATGTGATAATCTTGGACATGTTGCAGCCATATGTAGAAGTAGATTGGTTCAAGACCATCACACAGAAGGATCATCACATTCCAGGTACTTTAAGGGATATTGTTTTGCTTGCAATATGTTTGGTCACAAATCTATTGATTGCAATAAAAGGAATATGAAACATGTAAGATGTTATGCATGTAACAAGTTTGGGCATAAAGCAAAGGAATGCAGGAACAAAATTTGGACACCAAAGAAAAAGGAGCATACATCATCCTAATCCTAGGTATTGAAGAAGACAAAATTATTGTCAGAAAAATGTGGCATAACTCAGTTAGCAGACATAATAGACCCAGGGGAAGCTAAAGCTAAAAACCTTCAGTATTCCAATTTTCATACGCAGATATTATGAAGCGAAGTCATGTATATACGCGAGTTAGAGGCTGCACAGTCGCATATAGGGTGCTATGAAGAAAAAGCAGCAAGACAGACTTAGGAAAAGAAGTTTGATATGTTTCAGTCATGGTATGTGTTGGTTGGCATAGGTTCAGGGGGAGCATATGCTTTGAATAATGCATTGTTGGCATTATGGTTATAAATCTTTGGTGACGATGCTTATGTGGCTAAATGATACATCTTGCTACTTATTGTTGGTTGGCCAAGAGAATGATATTGTAGGTTACAGGTCTGGATGCTGGTGATAGATGCTTATGGTGCAGATCATATATAGTGTATGATAGTTGCTGATGACTATCATGGTCTTGTTTAGATTGCTGGTCATTGTTATAAAAGTCATGTATATCATTTGATGAAAAGGTCATAAAAAGACCTAATTTGTAACCCCACTTTGCATGGGAAGGATGATGTAATAATGTCTATTTTAGTCATGTATAAACATTTGGTATATCCCCACTTGGTTGGGTGGATGAGTCAAAATGGTGTATCCCCACTTGGTTGGGAGATTGATGTATGTATGAGTCATTGGTGATATGTAGGTCATACTCACTTAGTTGAGTTGTAGAGCCATGTTATTGTGTTGAAAAATATTTTTGCAGACTCTGCATGTGTGCTCAGGGGGAGCATGGACGGATTGGTACATCTTAGCATGTACAAAAGGGGAGCTCAGTCAAATATTTCAGCAAGTACTCAGGGGGAGTATGGAGAGCACAATGTATATCAAAGGGAGAGAATATTTTGATCCGCCCTTTGCCCTTGATGTCAAAGGGGGGGAGTAACTTGGTGTGGTTATTGCCATCAAGTCCAAAGGGGGAGATTGTTGGCATTATGATCCAGGTATGACACAAATGTTGTCCTTGATGGCAACTCTCTCAAATGAAGGATCACAGTATAGCAGGTAAACAACAAGAATGAAGAAAGAAAGGTATACACAGGTTCACTATATACCAAGTCGCGTATACATGCAGGTTCATTGTATACCAAGTCATGTATACGAAAAGGTATATGCAGGTTCACTATATACCAAGTGGCGTATACACGCAGGTTCACTATATACAAAGGTGCGTATAACGTACACACGCACTTTCACAGAAGGAAAGGTGCGTACATGTTGAGAAACTAAGTTTTGGTCCATGGTATTTTGGTATTGGTTCATGGGATTTGGTCTGAGGTATTGACCCTAGGTATTGGTTCCAAGGTATCAGTCCTACGTGGTTTTGGACCATGGTATTGAGAGAGGCCTAAACCTATATAAGGAGAAGAAGATCATTAGGCCAAAGGGGAAAGTGTGTGCAAGTGATAAATATCTGATGAAGTGTGAGATCTAGTATGCAAGTTATGGGTATGTGATGCTTTGTTAATGAAGGTTGATGGACTGGGATCATGAAGACTAAAATGCGTTATCATTATATGGTATGATCACAAATAGTTTAGATCTGAATACCGATGCATGTATTATCCTTTATATTTGATGATCTGGGTATATCTGAAGTAGAAAATTGCAACGAAGGTATAAGTAATTGTTTTCAGATCTGTACCCTGGTTCCCTTTGGTGAAAGAGTGTATACGCGCTAGTTCGACATAGCCAAGTAGCGGATACATTATGAGATTTGATTTTTGAGGTTGCTATTGGTTCTAGTGGTTGTTCCATAGTTCTGGGTTCTGTTCTATGTTCTGGTCACTATGTTTTGATGACAGGGTTTCAGTGACTCAATTGTTGGGTGATTTAGAAATTAATGATGCAGATATAGTTGATGGTTGTATTACAGTGGTGATTGATTTTGTAATGATGGATCCAGTTTGAAAATTTATGAAACGTGGTCCGTGGAAGAAAAGAGAAGGTTGTAGCCTTCTGTAGGCTAGCACCTACGTACTAGTAAATATATCGAGTATTACAAGAGCTAGGGGGTTGGAGCTCCCTTCCAGTAGCAGCTGGAAAACAAGAGAGGGTTGTATCCTTCTGCAGGTGGGTGCCTGCGTACTGGTATGCATCTGCACCAGTACAAGATTGTAAATAGGTTTTTCTTATATTAAAGAAAACAACAGTAGGTGGATTTTTTCCCGCATTGGGTTTCCACCTTACATCATGGTGTTCATGTGTGTTTCTTATGTGTGATGATCTATTTTGTTTAACTGCACTTGTTTACTACTTATATGGTTAATGAAGTTCTGATGCTCTAATTAAAAGATTAACATATGACGGATTAACTAAATCATAAGTTTACTGGATATACGCTAGTTGCATTAAACATAGTTGCATGTACACGCAGGTTCCCTTAACTGAAGTAGCGTATATGAATATGAGTATGAAATGAAAATTTTATATTGATTTGATAATACTGATTCACCCCCCCCGCCCCCAAACCACCCCCCCCCCCCCCTTCAATAATTAATTGCAGTTATTATGAGAGGGAATTAGACCTTCTTGATGATTCTTAGATAAGTATTAGACCCCTATGTTCATATATGCATTGATTGCCTATAGATTACATGTTCTCAATATGTTTGACAAAATGATTGTCATGTTTAGGCCCGGTTAATTCAAGTTTCTTACTCAAGTTTGAATGTTTAACTTTGTTGTCATGTCATTTATGCATCTAAGAAGTTACATGAAGTTTTGAGAAGTGGTCTGGAGGCTAACTTGGAATTTAGGCTCAGAATCTGAGACTGCATGCTCATAACTAGAATGTTTGGGTTGAAACCTCATGGATGCAGGCTTGTGCATGCGGTTGGAGGCTCCCAACTTCATGGATTCCTTGTTGTGGGCACAGTTGAGGACCCAAGGAAAGGAAAAGGTGGTCCAAGTTAGAATTTGGCCACCTGGGGTGGGTTCTTAGCCTCTGAGTGACCTGTAGCCCTTGTAGGATGTTGCGAGATGTCAGTTGGTTATCAGTATTCAAACCCACTTCCTTAATGGGTCCTAGGAGGTTGGGTCATGTTATAGCATCTCTCTTTATAACGTTTACCCTGAAAGGCCAATGAAATTGGGTAAATGTGGGAGGAGTGGTATCAGAGTGGGTTTTGTTCTCTTTCGGTGATGTCCGATACCAGATTGGTATCAGAACATGGGTCAATACTTGGATTGAATGGGAGGAATGTGCTTTTCATGCATGCATGTCAATTTTTGTATGATTGTTGTGAATGCATTGTAATGGTTATGGTTGGTGTGCATGAGGTCATGGTATGCAGTTGGTATTGTCATGCAGGATGTTAGTATATTGGTATGATTATGTATATACATATATCGTGCTAATCTAGATTTATTTTTCATATGAGATAACATCCCTTGAACTTCACTAAGGTGTGTTGATTATGTTTATATTTGTTTATCTGACATGGTATGTTTGAAGGAAGAATATAATCAAATATTAATAGAAAATTGGAGGATTATAGTTCACGAGACTCCCCTTACAGATCAGTTGAGCATCCAAGAGATGAGTACTCTCCGGACATAGCAGACACATTGAGAAGTTTGAAGATAGAGATAAGAAGTTGCAAAGCAGATAATGACAGAATCATTTAGTCATTGGAGAGACTTGTCAGGGCACATGAGAAACAAGCAGAGGTCAATGCAGTTATGCTTTAGAATTTGTCATACTTGCAAAGACATGGACAATCATGGATCAGTTATGGATAGGAGAACATGACTAATGGGGCGTATGGTAGTAGGTCTCATGGTGTGCACAAGTTGGACATAGATGAAATGATCATATATGGTAGGTTCTTGGATACACCCGATAGAAGAGGTAGTGGACATGGGTTCTACTCTAGTTCTAGTTTAGACAAGTATCATGGTCATCATCACTATCATCCTTACAGGAGGAGTGACAAGGAACATTTTTCAGATGAGTTCAAGGAATCCAATCCACCTAAATTTGATGGAGAGCTAAAGAAACTGGAAGATGCAGAGGCATGGTTTCTTGAAATGAAGAAGGTATTTGAGTTGCATGATTACACAGAGAACATGAAGGCCAAGATAGTAATTTTCAGTCTCAAAGGTAAAACAGACATCTGGTGGGAAGATGAGAAGTGTGTCATAGACATTAGGACAAAGGAGTTATTTTGGCATGAGTTCAAGAGACTCTTTAGGATGAAATATGTTTCAAAAGGTACTATGACGTAAAGGCCAAGGAGTTCTCTGAGCTGAATATGGGATCGATCATAGTTGAGGAATACACAACTAAGTTCTTGGAGTTGTTGAGGTATGTGCCATATCTTAAGGATAATAAAACCAAAGTTTAGAGATATACCAGTGGATTTCCATTAGAATTTAAGGACTGGATTGAGTATGATGATCCTTAGTCACTGGAAGAAATCATTGGGAAGTTGAAACATTGATACGAAAAATCGAAGCATAAAACCGAATCTAAGTAGGGTTGGAAAGGGAATGATAATACTAAAGGTAAATGGACACCAAAGCGAACAAGACCTCAATATTTAGGTGAGAAGGAAAATTTTGCTCCTTAAAAGAATTTTAATGTAGTTGAGAAGGAACATGGGTCACAACATGGAGAACATCATAATAGAGGTGATGGTAGGAGACAGTTGCAGTGTTGGATATGTGGAAATGAGCATATCAAGAAGGATTTCATGTCGTATCAGGGTGGTAGTCCTCGTATCTATAGTGCTCAATAGGCGTAAACAGTTGGGGATGTTGGACAAAGAATTCCTCATATTTATGCAACATTGGATAATATGAAGGTAGCTCACCAAGCATCTATTATTGAGCTAGAAGGTAATATTTGTGATCAATTTGTTTATATTTTTATTGAAGCCAAATCTAATTGTAATTATTTTAACCCTTACCTAGTGGATAAGTGTGTTTTGACAACAAAAGTGCATGCAGAGTCTTGGTTGGTACATTTGACTACAGGTACTAAACCACAACAACTCATCTTGCACTGATCCAAGTATCCATGGTTTGACTGAGACTTATCTTTTAAGTTTTTCTTGTGTTTGCTTACTTAGTTGATTTTTCTAACTCACAAGCTCATCTCTCGAATTGGTCCCACAACAGTTATAGGCTTTCACCAGAAAACTACACAATTATTGAGGGCAACTAGCCTTACTGTTGGGATTTGCATAGTTCTGGATGCCAGTGAGACTTGAGCTCTGGAAATGCATAGTCATGAGGGGGAAGCCCAACACTAAGCCCATAAATTGCGCAACCCTCACTGATATTAGAAACTATGCAGTACACCGAGCGAGAAAGTTGCCTAGTTCTCGGAATTGTGCTATCTTTCCCAACAGTGTGCATGGAAAGTTTCACCCAGAAAAATAAAAATTAAAAATTAAAAAGTAAAAAGCATCCCCGAAAAATAGTGTTACAGGAAAATTTGGGCACATCAACCCCAACTTCCAGATCCGTATAATTAGGGTCCATCAACCCTTAGTTCAGTAGTTTTCATTCCCTAATGAAGTCAACTTATATCATGCTTGCTTCCCAAGAGTTTCATGACACCATTCATCCAAAAAATTCCCCTAGAGAGATCAACACAGATGACCCTTTATCAAGGTGCAATGCATTATAGGAACTACACTGTCTGGGTGCTATGCATCGCACCTACCCTTTGTTTCACCTGCGATGAGTGAGATCCATTGAATTTTGTGAAATAAATCCATTGGATTCCTCATCCAATGGATTCTTTTGGAAGTTTCCAGATGGATTGGGCTTACTTTTGGATGAGGAAGGAGATGAATGAACCTTAATCCTTTATCCCTTCCTTCATGGAACCACTTCCCAAATTTGGCAAAGCATTTATGAGGGCCATTAATGGCTTAACCTCCTCCATTCAGCTATAAATGGACCAAGCTTTCAAAGGCTTGGGGAGGTTGGAACTTTGTGAGTTAAGGAAATGATGTTTGAGTGAGACTTGAAAGAGAGTAATGTTATCATGTAAAATTGTTGTTTCGTGAGGAGAGAAGAGTTTGAAGCTAGAAGGATGACACTGAATCGAACATGCATCTACATGGGTTGTAATATTTCCTTCTATTAATAAAGAATTCTATGATTTTTCCCATTCATGTGTTATATGATGTATATTGTATTGTCGATTCTATAATATGTTTAGTTAACAAATCGATATGTATGCTTTGATGGTTTTCTATCTCGGCTTGTGTGCTTGTACCTTCCAAGTGAGTTAAGTACGGAAGGGAGCGGAAAAAGAAGTCAAAGGGAAGAGGGATCGAGCGAGAGATACAGGTTGGTTCTTTTGTTCCTCTTTCTTTTATCTGTTAGCTATAGGAAAAACATTGGAATTACTTTGGTTGTTGTTCTAGACTAGCTACTAGGTCTAGGGGTTAGTCATTTGAAGAAACACTAAATTTTCCCATAACAAAATGGTGACTCCATTAGGGAGCGATCCTATCCTTATAGTAGCATATCAATCTCTTAAAACACTTTGACATACTTTACCTTATGTTTTTCATCGAATTCAAGTTCAATTCACTGAAAATTGAGTCAGGTTTGAGTATAAAATTGTCATTCTGTAATCATAGCACCTTTGTAACTGACACAGTGCAATGCATTGCACCCTCTACATAGAGAAAGTGAGATGCATCGCACTATTCCTCACTCTACTTTGCGATGATCCCTTTAGGATCAGTTTTCCCATCTAGGAGCTGAAGCCTTTACTCAATTTTCAGTTGTTTGAATTGCTTGTTGGATTTAGATGAGGTTTTGTCTATGAAAACATCTTTATTTCCTTATTCTAGCCCTACTTTGATTGGATTGAGTAATGTTTCTTTAATGTTTTCTTTTTCATTATCAGTCTATAGTCAAATTTAAAATATAGTTGATCGATTGTTTTGTCGATAGAAAAGTGTCGTAAAGTTGTCATTTTCTTCGAATAATGAAGTGTGGTATAGTCTTCCTTCATAGATAATCGATTGATTTACTTGTGCATTTGATTTGTATTTTCATTTAAAGTGTCAAAAATCTTCATTTCTTTAAAATCAGAAGTGTCGTATAGTCTTCCTTTCCCTTTAAAATAAATTGTCATAAATCATCATTTTTTACGAAAAAGCTCTGAATTGCTTGTGCAATAGTTTTTCTTATTGCATCATTCACATTAAGAGAAGCTGAAAAGAAATACATGAAATTTGCATTTTGAAGTTTGTGAATTCTTGAAAGGAATGGTTTAGGGAATTGCATTAGTTTGTGCTCTTTGTTCTTTGTTCAAAAAGTACTTGTATGCTCTATCCCTCATAGCTAGGATTTTCATTGCTGAAATTAAATCGAAAGAGTGCTTCTCATTCTAGTTGAATTTTTAGGAATTTTGGAAAACATCTCATGGTGAACCTTCAAAGGCAAATTTTAAGCAAGATCAACCTAAAATTTACATCAATTAACCTAATAACGCATTGGAACTTAACACAAACATCTAGAGGTGTCTAGGCTAGAGACGTGTTCCGACGACTTAAAACCTAGTGGCTGTCGTTTTCATTGAGGTTTGGGTGATTCCTCCTGTATAATTCGATAAGTACTAGTACAGACTTGTGCTCCCTATACCATCGAGTATATAGTGGGAGACCCCAATAGGTTGAAATCCTTTATCCCTAGGAAGCCGAGTCTGCTGCCTTAGCGATCACAATGCACCGAACAGAACATTCGGGAAGACTAACTGCCATATGGTAAATCCTTGGTAATTTCTCTTTCATTTACCACCAAGGTGTATATTGCAGTTTTGTGATTAGTTTGGTAAACCCTTTTGCCTAGTATCTCCAGAGCAGTCACTTTCGTTCCTTTTTCGACTCCTTAAAAGAAAAGGTTCATCTAAGCACCTATCCCTTTAAGCTCATTAAACATCAAAGGAAACTAGAGTCATCTTTTAATTTCTCTGACTCTTTAAAAATGAAAAAGTAAAGTTGTGTTCCAGTGTCGCAAAAATTAATTGACCGCGGATAACATCCTCCATGCTCGTTCCTTAGTTAATCTTAAGTTGAACCATATGGCGACAAATTCGAAGTCCACCAATCAAGGAATTCCTTTTGATGGGAATCCTAGTCCTTTTCCTCCATTTGGAAATATTGGTGCTCCATATATGGCTACATTGTCCCTTTCGGGATTTACCATTGGCTTGCCAGTATGGTTGTTTTCAACCTCCTTGGTTCAAAAATGTCGTGATTTCTCCGCAATCGAGTACACCTCCAACTGGACAAAATCAACCTCTAGTTGATCCTAAAGTTGACCCTTTACCTTCTTCCTCATTTGTTTCTTCCTCCCCTTCTTTCTCTTCGCTTGGTGAAAGTATTGGTACTAGTAACTAGGTGGCTAAGAAGAAGAAGAAGAAGAAGAAGTAAATTCAGTAAAAGGACAACTAAACAACCATTACTTTGAATGCAACATCTAATGAGAAACCGTCCATCAAGTGTCACAAAGTTTGATATCCATGCAAACTTTGTGCGGGAGACCATCTTCTTTGAAATTGTCCTGATATTCCTCAGATCTTAGAAGAATGGTCTTCCCGTTCACATCATCCTGTGTCATCAACCTCTAGAGATCATGTTGGTGACACACCATCAACTAGTGGTAGTAAATATCGTGGAAAGAAGGGAAAAGTCAAGTTTCCTTGTAGGTCATGTGAAGGGAATCACCCCATTCACCTTTGTCCCTATGTGGATGAAGCCAAAAGAGTGTTGGATAACCATCCTACTTCACAGCAGCGACTTCCATCTGGTTACAGGAAACTATCCCTAAATCATTCACTAGTTTATGAATTGACTGACCAAAATCAACCGTCGGTCAAACCCACTCTCTCTGAAAGTGAATCCTCTGAGTCTATACCCAACCCAAATCAATAGGTCGAGGTAACAGTTGACCTGATTTCACCTTTAGCTAATTGTACCTTTTCCGAAGAGAGTGAAAATGATACCACTCAAGTTCTTTTTGTTTCTTCAGATTCTAATGAGCTTGGGGGAAATCCTCCTGTTCCATCAAGACAGGAGGAAGCTCCTCCCGCTCTCATAACACAAGGGGTTAATTCTCCCATTTCTACGGGACCCCCTCCAAGTAGCCTAGTCACTTCCTTTGATTGGAATCGACTGGTGGCATTCCACCTTTCTTTTTATGTGCCTTTCCAAATCAAAGTACAAGTTTGTAATATGATTGTATCGGGCACTATTGTAGATGAAGGTGCGTCTGTGAGTATCCTTTCCTCAACTGCTTGTCAAGCACTCGGTTCGCATCCGCTTGTGCCAGTGACCTAGAATATGTTGGCTTTTAATAGAGGAACATGTTGACTGTTAGGGATCCTCCCTTAGTTACCTATTACTTTGGGAGGAAAAACCGTTTATCTGAACGTGATGGTAGTCCCAGATCCTTTATATTATAATTTACTTCTTGGGCGTGACTATGTTTATGGCATGGGAGCTATTATTTCAACACTCTTTCGATTGATATGTTTCCCACATGAAGGCAAAATTGGCATTATTGACCAGCTTTCATTTCCCAGTCCAAACATGGCTACTAGTTAACCATCTTCCCTAAATGGTGCTTTTGTACCAATGGTATCATCCCCGCCACGGGTTAATTATGTGGCAACCTGTTCCATACATACATTAGTTGATGATCAATTCAATGATGTTGTACATCATGTACTGGGGGCATTGGAACCAGATCTCTCCTTCATGACCACTTATGAGTTGTGACCGAAGGGACTCGAGGATAGTTCGTTGTCTTATGTCAACCTCGTTAAAAAATGAAACAAGGGGTTCGAGGATAGTTCCTTGTCTTGTGTCAACCTCGTTAAAAAATGAAACAAGGGTCTTTGAGGATAGTTCATTGTCTTGTGTCAACCTCGTTAAAAAATGAAACAAGGGGTTCGAGGATAGTTCGTTGTCTTGTGTCAACCTCGTTAAAAAATGAAACAAGGGGTTCGGGAACAATTCGTTGTCTTGTGTCAACCTCGTTAAAAAATGAAATAAGGAATATGAGGATAGTTATTTTACTGTGTCAACCTCATTAAAAAATGAAACAGTTCCCATGAGGATAGTTCATTTACCGTGTCAACCTCGTTAAAAAATGAAACAAGGGGTTCGAGGATAGTTCGTTGTCTTGTGTCAACCTCGCTAAAAAAATGAAACAAGGAGCATGAGGATAGTTCTTTTACTATGTCAACCTCACTGAAAAATGAAACAGGTCCATGAGGATAATTCTTTTACTGTGTCAACCTCGTTAAAAAATGAAACAGGTCCATGAGCATAGTTCCTTGTCTTGTGTCAAGCTCATTAAAAAATGAAACAAGGTCCCCTGAAGCAAAGTTCCAAGTCGAGTCTTTGAGTAGATCTCATAAAATCCCAGTCGAGTCTTTCACTTGATCTCGTAAAAGAACCTTCATTCCATCCACCTGATAGCCATGAGTAATCTACTTAGGTGAATGTAATGAAGCTTGGGGGGCATGCACCTAGTGGTAACGTTAAGTTTCCCTGTAGGTTATGTGAAGGGAATCACCCCATTCACCTTTGTCCCTATCTGGACAAAGCCAAAAAGGTGTTGGATAACCGTCCTGCTTCACCGCAGTGACTTCCATCTGGTTACAGGAGACTCTCCTTTTCATCATGCTGGGGGCATGTAACTCAATCTCAAGCATAGTTTTTCATTTGAAGCTTGTGTAAAAATTAAACTAAATCCAAGCATAGTTCTCTATGGTTCAAGCTTGTCTAAAAATGAACCCATTTCCATTTTTAAACCCTGGGGATTGCCATTCTATCAGCCTTTTCATCAAATGAGCCTTGGTTGTTTTCATCCCATCACCACCATCTCTTTGGCCAATCATACGCTTTCACTTGGTTGTTTTACCCTTTTTGAGGAACAACTGCAATGAGTGGTCTTATTAGCCAGCCTCTTCACATAAATCAACATGTTTTGAGAAGTTCCAACATCACCGGAACCAGTTGCTACCCTAGACACCACTCGTTCCTCAAAATGGAGTCCTCTTTAAGCTCTTTTCAGACTCCCTAAACATGAAAAGATTGTCGAGCGCTTGTCATTTCTCGCTCGTTAACGGATTAGAATAGATATCTACTCAGTATAATTTTAACCCTTCTTCGGGTTGAGATAGATTAACTACGAAAAAGGTACTCGTTGATCAAACATGGTCAACAGGTTCTCCCTTGTATTGTTTTATGTTTTTTTGGGCTTGAGAGACAAATGTACGAAAAAGAACTTTTGGAGTTTCCTTTTAGTCCCTTTTCAGACTCTCTAAATGTGAAAAGGACCGAGTTATTTTGTCGTTAAACTCGTTAAAAACATTTAATAGCGACAAACTTGTCCATCTAGACAAGACCGAGTTTCACCTTCGCTAGACTCGTTAAAACATCAAATAGCGATGGATTCACCCAAAGGGTGAAATTATACAAGCAGCATATGTTATTACATCTTTGTAGAGGAAAGGGAAGAAGTTTGAATGGATTGAGGAGTGTACTACTATTTTTGAGTAGTTGAAGTATTTGGTTACAAATGCTCCAATTTTGAAGATTGAATATCTTGATAAGGAGTTGGGTTATTCTAGATGAATAGAGCTATACTATATATATATATAATATATATATATATATATATATATATAATTATATATATATATATATATATATATTATATATATATTATATATATAGTTACACACGTGAAAGAAAGTGATTTGTTGAAATTTCTTAATAATATCCAGTTTTTTAAACTTCCAATAAGTAATATTTAAAACTGGTAAGGCTGATTTCCCTTTTAACCAATTTATTATGTATTTGAAATTCCCCCCTGATTTCTAAACCTTTTAGATTCAGTGACTTCACAATAATCCGAATGTCCCATGAAGCAATGACCTTTGCGTTGGTGTTGGCCTTTTGCTTAATCTTTGGCTTGCTATTTAGAAAAAGATTATTAGAAAATTTAATGACAAATTCACTACCACATTGATCTCTTTGAAAGGACATTATCAAATAAAGTAACATGAAGGACATTGATTAGACAATAGGGGAATAACTACTTTTGAAGGCGTTAATTTGTTTCCAGCGGGAAGTTTGTGCAGTATTAAATGCCTAGCAGCTATTTGAAATTGATTGTGGGAGAAGCCTTTAAAAATTACCTTATTAGGTACTTTCCAAAGGCCCTATGCAACAAATATTGAAAGGGTTTGCAAATGATTCTTTCTTCAAATCCAAAATTGCAGGCAGTCCTTGAAAGATATTTTGATCACAAACAACACATTCTTCCATAAATCCTTAGCCATCTTATAGTCAAGGAAGAGATGATCTACTCTCCTCTAGAAAGTCCCAAACAACAAGTATTTGACTCGTTGAAATCTCTTTTCTGCAAATTCTCCCAAATCAGAATTTTATTTTTTAGGACTAGCTACAAAAAAGTCCTAAGCTTGAGAACAAGGTTCCACCTCTTGATCTTAGAAATCCATCATTTAATATTGGGGGTGCTTAGAGTATTTGAGATAGTCTCATAAGCTGAATTAATCGTTCCTCCTTGCTAGATTTGAGGACAATCTTAATGAACTTTATCGACCCAATATCATTCAGTTATCTATGAATTTTACATCCATTTACGATGTTGATTCTGAGAAGAACTTGTCGAACATTGAAGAGACCATCCCTCTTCACATTTCAATTAGACCCGAAATTGTCGAAAATCTACATATCGGTGTGTCTTTCTCTCCCTCAGAGGTCAAAACTTATAAAGCCCTATTCTAGGAATTTAGAAGTGTTTTTTCCTGGTATTATGAAGAAATGCCTAGTATTGATCCAAACATCATTGTGCATGAAATTAAAATGTATCATGATGCTAAACCAATGTGGCAACACATTCGCCTTATTCATCCCAAGAAGGTTGTTGCTATCAAAGCCGAAGTTGAAAATCTTCTACAAGTTGGTTTCATCTATCCCATACCTTTGACTGACTGGGTGTCTAATATTGTCCCTATTATGAAAATAAGGGAACAATCTATGTGTGTGTTGATTATCGGTACATCAACCGTGCTTGTCAAAAGGACAACTATCCCACCCCATTTATCGATCAGATCATTAATGATTGCGTCGGTTGTGATATATTTTCATTTATGGATGGTTTATCCGGCTATAATCAAATCAACATTCTCCCAATGAACCAACATAAAACTCCATTCATTTTTCCCTAGGGCACTTTTGCATATAAAAAAATCCCTTTTAGATTAAAGAATGTTGGGGCTACATTCCAAAGGGCCATGACTTATGCCTTATGTTAGCGCTTGAGATTTCACCTAGGCTAAGATAGACAAATCTCAAGGCTACATCAAACCATTCAGCCTCGTAGCTAGCCCTACGAGGTATGAGAAGGCTCTCTCCGGTCAAACTCGGTGGATTTTTCAATAGGATGAGTTGACCAATTAAAAACACTGATATTAGGCTAGTAAACTGATAAGGAGGGTTGATTTAAAGTTTTTGGGGTTTTTGGTGGCAATTGGAGGGAGTGCAATTCAGGGTGCGGGGATTGAGCTCAGGTTTTGCATGTGGGTCTTTGGGGCAAGGTAGGAGTTTGTGCTGATGCCTTTAGCTGAGATGAATGATCAAGGAAGAAAAAGAGGAGAAGCTAAAGAGGGCAAACAATGGCTTTGAATCCTCTTTAGACAGTGGAAAACTAAACATTAAACAAATTTGAAAGCTGAGCATGACATGCATGAATTCAAACTTTATCACTTCATTTGTTTAATAAGCTGCAGTAAAGAAAGATATGGAACACATAAACACACTTACAATTACAATAAGAGAACACACCATCAACACAAGAGTCCACAAGAATCCCAATGATGTCTGCAAAACCCTAGTCTTCCTTTTCCTCAAATTGCAGAGATACAAGTGAAATATACAATAGGAGCTTCTCCCTCAAGAGTCCAACCATGAAAATGAGTAAGAGAAGGCATAATATAGAAGATCTAACTCCTTTCCCCACCTCTATGGGTCGAGCTCAGCTTCCTAGGAGCTGTTTCAACTAATTCTAAACTAATCACTAGATAATAGGCAGTCAAAACAACTTGCCTCTAAAACTTAGGAAACCTATCCATGCATTAAATATTTACCATTTACATCAAGGAAACTTCTAGAAGTTTTCAAGGAGAGTAAAAGTATCTAAGTGCCATGAAAATTACACAAAAATTCATCATTTACATGCCTCAAAAGTCAACCAAGGTAAAAACAGTGTTTTGCTGGCCGAACTGGTCAAAACAGTGAAATTTCCCTGACAGGTCGCGCACATCACTCTGACTGGTCGCGCACATTCACAGCTCTGTTTGAGGGCCTTCCCGGTGTCTAAATCAGGTGCAATAAATCTCGTTGGAAAGGTCTGCGAGTCTACTTTCCAACCCCACCGGAATGTTTAAATTTGGAGATGATTTGACCCCTCAAAGGTCATTTCTCCCAAGACAGCTTTCTGCAACTCAAAATAGGGGCAAAAAGTCAAAATTTGCATGCATTTTGAGCCTTTGGAAGCCCAAATCTCCATAAAACCTGAAACCCATCCATAGGAAAGTGTATTTTTGCATGACAATTCCAAAAATGCAAAGTTTTCCCCATTTTGAGTTGCCCCCATGTATGGTCGCGCGCAGGGTGAGACCAGTCAAATGGCCAAAACCTGTAAAATTCCCAAAAATACCAAAAATGCTTCAAAACTCTCAAAATTTCTTGGGTTTGCTGCTAGGAGGAGGCTAAGGGGTATCATGGTGAGTGAGAGAGGCCTCAGCCAAGATATGGAGCGGGTTGGTCTTCTTCCTCCCTTTGAGAGCCTCGGTCAACCTCCTTTGAAGAATCTTCATCCTTGCCTTACAAACATGCATCCTTGCCCAATAATGATTCTTCATGTTCTTTAGCAGCTTCTTTTCTTGGTTGGCCTTTGCCAACAACCTCTCTAAGTGTGTGTTCACCCGGATAAGCATGGATTCCCTCTCCTTGGGCAGCAAGTCACCGGGCCTCCTACGGTTGATGACTCGATCACTTCGAATCCTCCACAACTCATCCAACTCTTTCTCATCCTCAAGTTGTTTGTTTCGCTGCTCTAAATATTTGATTATCCATTTTGCCATCAATAATTTTGTTTGCAGTGAATGAATCTCGGTGCTTTGCTCTCGGATGATATCCTTGAGCTCTGTGCTAGGAGAACCGACGTCAAGATCAATAACCGGATCACCTGACAATCTCTCCTCAATCATGGGCTGCTTGCCCCTCTCTGATACCTGTGCTGCTGTCGGAAAAGAGGCCCCTTCCACCTGGTGTGGAGATAACACTCGCTGACCTGATGATGATGACGAGACCCCTTCCACCTGCTGTGGAGAAAGTACTCGTCGAGCTGCTGCAAACAAGGTCCTATGACCCCTCTGATATGTAAGCTGCAGTGGGGAAACAACATGTCTCGGAACAATAATCTCGGGCTGGTGTGATGGACCTCCCTCCTCATGAATGGCCTCTGGCTCTGGTTGTGGCTGTGGTGGCACTATAAAGAACTCATGAGAAATGAAGTCTGCCCATGGAATGCCCTGCTGACTCAACTGATGAGAAACAATGAGCTGGATGAGACCATGATGGCACAAACTCCTATGCTGCTGAGCTGGGGACTGCCTCTGAAACACGGACGCCATCCTCTGAATGTCCTGGAAGAAGAAAACCGGGATGTTCATCATCCTCACTCGGGTAAAGTGCATCAACAGGCGAATGTGACAAGAGAAGACCTGTGAAAATCTTCCCTCGCATGTAAATTAATGCATGATAAGCCGCATGATTGGAGCATACTCCCCCCGGAGGAATCTGAAGGGAAAAACCCCTGACAAGTGACTCATGAATGTTGGCCTGACATATGGCTGAAAATAAACATAATCCAGCATTTTGCGCTTGGGCCATACCTCACCCACATTTGGTATCCCGGTAGCCTCTGAAATCACCTCTGGAGATAGTACAAAATTCACCCCTGCAAGAGTGACCTACCCATCATGAAGGTGCAAAACAATAAGCTGGCCAACTCCCTGTGGTGCTGAATCTGAGCGAGCCTCTCACAGAACTGAAAACATGACATATAATGGAAACCATTCACTGCCAAAGGACAGGCCTGCAATTCTGCCAAAGAGGTGGGTTCCTCTCTCCTATGATGACCACCTTTGCCACCCTTACGAGGCCTCTGCTGTACCTCAATTTCTGTGGAAGAAGACCGGTCATCACCTTGCTCATAGGTTTCAGTGGTTGACATGGTGCTTTTGAGCAAAGTGAAGCAAATAGATAGAGTAAATTGCTGCCCTTGCCTGCAAAAATGCTGAGAAGTATGATGTTTTCAAGGGGAAAAAATCATAAGGGAAATGTTAGGGGAGGGATTTTTAATAAGGAATGGGAAAATATGTAAAAACAGGGATTTTTAAGGGATAATTCACAAAATGTCAAACATATCATCTCATCTTCCATCATTATGAAATCATTTGCAAAGAAATACTTAATTAGGATTTAGTCATAGGGGAGTAAAATTTCTTTTACATCTTGTCATAAGGGAAAAGGGATCTTAATTGAACAAGACTTTAGGGAAGGGGTAGAGAGGAAAGCAGGGCTTGGTTATGGGGAGACACAACAATACTCTTTTGCAAACAATAATTACAGCAATATGTCCATTTTATACATCTACACAACTGCATTTTTCTTATTTTTGCTATGGATATGCAACAGCAGTGTGTCTTCTATTTTCCAATGACTATGCACAGCAATATCTCTTTTTTTTTTATATTATTTGGTCATTTTGCCATGTTATTGCTCTTTTCTCTTTTTACATAACATTTTTTATCCTTGTTGTTGTTCATTTATTTTCCTTGCTGTGTGGAGGGTATTAGGGTTTGGGTAGAATACATGAAAGGGCATTAGGGTTTTGTAAAGGGATTTGGGGATGAGAAATTTAGTATTTATTGCAAATGAGATAAGATATAAACATATTATGGCATTTGTGAATTTAATAGGAAACAAGGAGGGAATAAATAGGGATTTAAAGCCTTGAAAAAACATCAACCCTAGCATAATGCCTACATGAACAAGCAATCACCCAAATCCATTTCTCCTTACATTTCTTGGTGATAAACATATATATGCAAACCCATCATTTCATGTGTGAAGCATTCAAACGCACTAGAAGACCCTACCTCGATCAATTGAGCAAGCAAGAGGGTGATTTAGTCGATTTGGAGTGGTTCTGTAGAAAACAGTTTGAGTGGTCGCGCCCCTGCTCTGAGTGGTCGCGCCCTGCCTGAGTGGTCGCGCCCTTTAGAAAAATACACTGCAGAGGGGTCGTTGAGTGGTCGCGCCCCACCCAACTAGTCGCGCACTGAGCCTGAGTGGTCGCGCCCCTGAAAATGACTCCAGCTTTCCGCAAATCGCCTCTTTTGACCTCTCACTCGTTTTTGCAATCTCTCAAATGCATAATGAGGCTGTTTAGAGGGAAATTTACTCTTTATAGGCCCAATTTGAAAAAATTAACTTACCAAACCCACTTTCTAATGTTTTTGCTTTGACATTCACTTTAACACTGTTTTGA